>CAUYRH010102550.1:0-11436 GCA_963574655.1 Perodicticus potto | reverse complement strand
ATTTCTCAAACCCAATAGAGTGGAGAGTCTAGATCCTCCTCAGCCTACTTAGACGGCACTTTAAATTGCTAACTTGGGCTAAGCAGAAGCTTTCCCAGGAAAGCGTTTGTCGCTGGGATCATTCCTTAAGTGGCTATCCACTTACCCTGTGTGTCAAAACTGGTCTCACCCTAGGCCCCTGAGGGCTAAGGCTGCAAGGCATCTCAGTCCCCGCCTTTGGGCTGCTCAGTCACTAAATCACTTGCTCCCACCTGATGCTTGTTCTGTGACCCTGAGGGTGGAGCTTGCCATGGCAGTTCTCCCACAATGGCTCCACACAACCCACAACCAAACAAAGGTAGCTCTGTCTGACTTGGTGGCTCAGTTTGGGGCCCTAGACAACACTCAAAGACCTCTGCACTCTTGCCCAAGTTCTCCCAAGGTAGTTCAACTGAGTGCCAAGTCCAAAAAAACCCAAACAGCTCACAGGTAAGGCCTTTTCAGTTTGCAATCTCACTGTTACTGTACCTACAGCTGCTGACAGGATTAGACCGAAGAAACACACACAACCACTTGCCAGATCTCCACTGCTTTTGCCTTCCTTAGGGGGTCCAGAAGTCTCATGCTGTCTCCCTGTGTCCCCAAAGGAATGTTTCTGGGCAGATCCCGCCAGCCAGAGATGCCCGAAGTCTTCTCTCCCCAGTCTCACTGTGCCCAGTTGCAAGGAAGCCATTACTCAGCCGCCATCTTGTTCCTTCTCCAATAGAACCATTCAGAATGACCTATTCTTATTGGACAAAATATTGCATATAAAGGATTGCTTTGTTCCTAGAACAGGCTGCTGAAGAAGAGTTTTTTCATATAAGAAATTCAGAAAGCATATTATTCTAGTATCAATAGCTATATGGATTATCCATGGATATTATTCTTCAGGAAAACCACACTTATTAAAAGATTTAATGGATGAAAAATAATAGGGATATACAATTATTTTCAAGGGATGAAATTTTTGCTCCATGTCATAGATTCTGGAAATTCAGATTATATATGCCACATTAGGGTAAAAATTTTAAGTGTTTAACTCTGAGGAGAGTTAAGCAGCTGATCTGAGTTAGTTGATAGTTTAAAATACCATGGCTCCTTTTTAGGTGAATCAAAACATCCTTTCTTCTTAATTTTTCTTTTTTTTTCAGTTTTTTTGGTCAGGGTCAGGTGTGAACCTTCCACCTCCAGTATATGGGGCTGGCAGCCTACTCCTTTGAGCCAGAGGCACCACCCTTATCCTTTCTTTTCAACACCCTATTTTTCATGGTCTATGTTGGTTCTGAGGCACAGAACTCACATGCAAGCATATTCTATTCTTAGAATCAAAACTTAAATACTTTTTGTTGTTGAGACATAGTCTCACTCTGTTGTCCTGAGGGCAGAGCAGCTATCATAGCTCCTGGCTCCCACAATCCTCCTGCCTCAGCCTCCTGAGTAGCTGGGACTACAAAGCATACCACCATGCCCAGAGGGGTCTCACTCTTGCTTGGGCAAGTCTTCAACTCTTGAGCTTAAGCAATCTTCCCACCTCAGCCTCCCAGATTGCTAAGATTACAGCCGTGAGCATCAGGCATGGCATAACTTGCATTCTTAATAAAAATGTAAAAAGTCATGAAAAATGACTGAAAGAGAATATTAGCATGAGGAATCAACCTGAAAAACAATTCATTTGAACCATCTTGTCATATTTCATTCCTGAAATAGCTATAAACATAATTTCCATATTTAATGACTCAAGTAAAACAGAAACATCATTCCATTTGGTTTATCTTGCTTTATTGAATAAAATATGGCAATAGGATTGGACAGTTACTATATGATACAAAGTTTTTCAAACCTCTTTTAGAAAATGAAGATAATCTTTCCCCTGATTGTAGATATTTCTTTCTTTCTTTTTTTTTTTTTTTTTTTTTGAGACAGAGCCTCAAGCTGTCACCCTGGATAGAGTGCTGTGGCATTACAGCTCACAGCAACTTCCAATTCCTGGGATCAAGCGAGTCTCCTGCCTCCACCTCCCAAGTAGCTGGGACTACAGGCACCCACCACAATGCCCGGCCATTTTTTGGTTGCAGCCGTCATTGTTGTTTGGCGGGCCCAGGCTGGATTCGAACCCGCCAGCTCAGGTATACATGGCTGGCGCCTTAGCCCGTTGAGCCACAGGCACCGAACCAAATTGTAGATATTTCTAAGATGAATGATATTTCCTGGAATTGTATTTCCTACTGAAGCCTATATTTCACTTCCACTTCTATTGAAAACCTGAAATTGTAATAGTCATCCTTCAAATAGTTCTTATAAATTTATTAAAAGTATTGTATGTAGTGCTTCTCAAATGCAAGATACTTCACTAGAAATAGTTCAGAATATACAGTAGTAGTTCTTTTGCCTCTTTTTAGTTTGAGATTATAGCAAGTATATAAGAAAAAAATTTAAAAGTTGAAAAGTCAAAGGAAATTATTAAGATTCATGAAGGATTCTATTTCATGTTGGTATCAACAAATTATCTTGAGTCCCTGATTCAGTCTTTGCACTATTAAAGTCCATATAAGTGGAAGTGAAATGAAACAATTTTGTTTATTTTTGCTATAACTTTATTAGTACCCTAAACACTAAAATATTAAATCCACTTTACATATTAAAATGTTAAAATGCATTTTAAATCATAGCAGCAACATATGCTGTAAATGTGCAAAATTATTAATACTTATAACTCACTCAAACATTATACAATAGGTCATATTTCTTTAGAAAAGGTAAAATATCTGAATAAAATAAAAAGAAAAAAAATAAAAGGAGAGAATAAGACATTAAAAAAAAAGGAAAACCAAGATGAGGAAAGTAATAATGCTAAAGATCAAGCAGAAATTCATATTTTGTTTTCTGATTTATATTATTTTTATTCAAACATTCCAGTTATAAATCTATCAATCTGAAAATGTTTATCAATCTGTAAAATTGTGGAATTAAAAATCTTTTGAACTAAAAGGGCCTTAAGTGTCATCTATCCAAATGTCTTGTTTCTCCATATGGAGAAATGAGCCGGGGGGCGGGGGTTGATTAACTTCTTCTTTTCTACCATTAGAGCTTTAAGTGACTCAATTGAATTCACAGTTGAATTTTTCCCCCAAATGAGATCTGAAATTTAGGAATCACGTGAAAAATAAGGCAATAAAGAAATGAAATAATCTGATATCCTGGAGGCAAAGTAGTGGTAACAAATTTGATATATTAGGCATCTGAGAATATTTCTTTCATTTTAATCACAAGTTGACATTAATATAAAATGTAAAAGATGAGATTTTTTGCCTGTATGCATGCATTTATAAATGCTCTAGGCATTGATATCCTAACTTGAATTAATTGTTGAGTGCTTTTCCAGGGTTGGGAGTTTGATGTGGTTGAATGGAAAATCACTGAGATGAAACCAGATTACAGTGATCATCAGGGGAGGCCCCCTTTACCATTATACAAATGAGCCAAACACTAGAAAATAGCTCCAGTACATCTGCTTATAATGGCATTTGGCATTTGAAACAAAATTATTTGGATCATCTGCAATCTCTTAACAATGATTCAGTTCCCAGCTTGCTAATAACTCATGCATTTTGGTATAGAAAATAAAACTTGTGGTTTCTGCAAAAATAAATAACATATAAGCTTTATTTTACTCTGAGATGAACATTATAATAAATAATTCTAAAATAAGTTCTTTTGCTCCCAATAATACACACTGAATTTCCTGGCAATATTAAGCAGAGGGACTTTACTAGGATGTAGGCTCTATTTCAAACTCAACATTTTATGTATGACTATAAAACACATTATCGAGGATTGAGGTAAGGGAACATGAACTTTTACCTGATCAGAGAGTTAATGCAATTCGAACAAAATAACTCAGAAGCAAAGCGGTCCAAAGGAAAATAATGACAATCAGTTAGTCTGTTAATAGTCCATATATAAATCTAGTCTTTGACTCCAATTTTGGGCAAGCATTCTTGGCTTATAACTCAATCTGAATATGGCTCATTATAAAAATCCTATGGGATCAACCCAGACCTGCTAAATAAGAATTTCTGGGGAAACACTACAAAATCTATATTTTAAAAAATCTCTCCCCTTTCTTTTGAGGATCCATCAAGCTTGGGAACCACAGAACTAGCTGAAACTTACTTTTAACTAAAATAAGATTTCAGGACTAAGGCAAATCTATTTTTATAAAATTAAACTCTTTCAGATATAAGTTCAGCATGTAAATAAATCTCAGAATATGAAGGTTAATTATTTAATATTTTAGTCTTCCCAAAATTCATTGGATTGATAGGCTCAGGGATATGTATAGGATAAAATTTTTCCTAAGGTAAAATAAAAACCAGTTTATACTAGATCCTAAAATCTGGTGAATGAATCTTTCACCTTTTAGTGAAAAAAGTATTACATTAAATTAAATCAAACTATAATTGCATTTTATTTGGACCTCTAATTTATGGTTGTGAAAGATGGCATGGTTTCTTTTTTTTTTTTTTTTTGGCATTCCATGAATCTGATCATAGACAAAGTACTAAAGTTCTTATCTCTATTTTATTCCTAACTTATTTATACCTAGGAATTTGACAAACCAATAACAATTGTTCCCTATTCAAGGTGACTTTGAAATAAATTCATTCCATATACGATTATTAAGAGAATTTTGTGTCAGGACCTGATTTTTCTGATAGAGTAAAAACTCTTTTATTAGTTTAGTGTCCTTTAAAGGCATCACAAATCATTTATTGATTTTTTCTTTGTTGTCATATAAAAGTATCAGGTACCAAAAAATATAAGAAATAGAATGATTCAACTACTGCATATGAAATACCAGAAATGCATCACTGGCTGTTCTTTGTGACTTTTGTTGAGTTCAAAGTCACTTATGGCACTGCTGTGATGGTCCAGGTATTGGTTAAGGGTTAGCAGTACAAACAAGGACCATGCATTCTGTGAGCGCACAATATAAAGTGAAAATATCCATTGCTTAAAGAGCTGTTATCTATTTTTGTCTCTTCAGGATATCACAAATCATCTATTGAGTTTTAAAAATACAAAATAACAACTACCAATATAAATAGACCTAAGAAATTGCTCAGTAGAAAATATGAAGACCGGAGATTACAAATGAACTATGCTTAACCTTGTATGATTGTAGAAGTCCTAAGATTAACATTTTGAACAACGTATTTGCACTCATTTTAAAGAAAGCATTGGGTTTTGTCAGACCGATGGTTATATTTAAGAGCTTAACTTGTATATTTACGTATATATTGAGGTCAGAGCTTTAAAGATGCCTGCACCCTATCAATGGAACCAGCTTTTAATAATGATCTTGTACTATATCCATGAGTAATTGTATTTGATCAAGATGCAATAAATCCATTTTTATTATACAGCTGCTGTTTCATGGTAAGATTCACATGTTGGTAGATCATATTTATAATTTATTATTATGTTTTACCAGAATTTTAAAATATAATTTTAAACTTCAACTGGAGAAAAGATGATATGACCTATGTACTTAGTTTCTCAAACTTGTTTCACTTCTTTAAAAATGTTTTCCTAGCTTACAAAGTCCCATTCTTCATGCCATCACTAATCTTGCTCTGGCCAAAAATGTAAGAAAAATCCACGTTTTTACTAAGGATCACCTGTTTCTCAACAACCAGAATATTGCATGTCCAGTAGAAATCTGAAACTGTTCCCCAGATTCTAAAGAGGTGACGATCTCAAATTTTCGGGTACCCCTTTGCATCTATCTTCACATGTGAATCCTCAACTCTGTGCTTCCTTGCTCTAGATACAAGATCGAACATCATTTATATTTTAAAACTAAGAGCAACAAAAAATGAACACACATGTACACAACACAAAATATTTGTGAATATCAAAAATTTTCCCAAAGATGGAAAGAGGAAAAGACATGGAAATCGGTTACCCTCATTCTAAACTCCCAATTTCTCAGTGGAAATCTCTCTCTCCTTCAGTATCACCCAATGAGTTTTGAGCATATCAGATGTATGATTTGAATATAATTTATTTCATTCCTTAAGTTTTCTTTTCTCTCTATTGATTATGTCCTTCGATGTTCAAATCTTTTGCATTTAATGTGGCCCCATCTATCTATTTTTACATCAGTTACCTGTTTTTTTTGTTGTTGTTGTTTGTTTGTTTGTTTTTAGACAGAGTCTCACTGTGTCATCCTGGAGTGGAGTCACAGCTCACAGCAACCTCCAACTCTTGAGCTTAAGCGATTCTCCTGCCTCAGCCTCCCAAGTAGCTAGGACTACAGGCACCTGCCACAACGCCCAGCTATTTTGGGGGGAAGTTGTCATTGTTGTTTAGCAGGCCCCGGCTGGGCTGGAACCCACCACCCTTGGTGTATGTGCCTGGTGCCCCTACTCACTGAACTATAGGTGCCAAACCAGTTACCTGTGGTTTTGATCAACTACCTAGAAATCATTGCCAATTCCAAAGTCCTAAAGTTTTTCCCTTATGTTTTCTTAGGAGTATTATAGTTTTAGGTCTTATGTTTAGGTCTTTAATCTCTTTTGAGTTCATAAGATAAAGGTCCAAGATCATCTTTTTTTTTTTTTTTTTTTTTTTTTTTGTATTAGGTACGGATTTGTTTTAATTTATTCCACTTGGAGTTTATTGAGATTCTTAAGTATGTTAATTTTACTCAAAATTGGAAGTCCTTCACACTGCAGTCCTGCCCCCACCAACAGCAAGAAGCTGGTGCTTCCAGGGACAAGCTCTGCCCTAGAGATCTCGTTGGCCATTCGCTTTCACAACACTCTCCAGGGCCCCGCCTCCTCAGCATCATTTGTCGACCTCCTGAAGAGGGCTCGGTAGGCTCTGCCTCCTTTGCATTCTGCCCAGCCTCCAGCTGCAGCGCGCTCACAGGAGGTTTAGAGCTGTGGGACTCTAACTGTATCGCTTGCTGGGACTTGGCATCTGCTCTGAGGTTGAAAGACATCGACTGGAATCAATTTGCATTCAAAAATTAGATAAACCCCAGGACTTGATAATGTGGAATGACTGCAAATGAGCAACATCATCTAATAAACAAGAAAGGTTCTTACGTTATAATAGGGAAGCCATTGATTTCCAGTTATCAGAAAGAAATTTTTCAGTTAAAGAGACTGCAAAAACACCCGTATTACATGTCAGAAGAATGGTATTTGACAGAGAAACGAGATCATTTGTTCAGAAGCCCACTGGATCCTTCCGAATAAAGGGAGAAAACTCTCGTTTTAAAATTATTTGTTGCGACTGTGTGTCAGATTTCAGAACTGGAATTAACCTCCCTTGCGTGTTGATACTAAGCAATAAAAACGTTTTCAGATATTTTCTACTATTTCTTCTCAGTACCAATAAATTTGAAAAGCGTTTGAGCTGTAATATAGGCCATGAGTTGAAGGATGGCTTAAGGGTACTTGATGGCCCTTTCATCTTATGGAGACATGCCAGAACATTCTTCTGTTTGTCTTCTGAAACTGGCAAAGCCATTACTCTTGTTAGTCAACTTTTCCTCTATTGAGTGGATAGGGGAGATTGAAAATGTGGGTATGGTTTTATTGGGAATAAAGGAATGTTACTTATCTGAGAAAGGATGCACCCAGGAGACTTCAGAATCTGATTATGCAGATTGGAATACCAATTTTTCTGCATACTCTCTTGAAAATCAAGAAGTATTAAGTGATACATACATTATCCCTCCTGCTTATAGCAGTGTGGTAACTTGTGTGTATGTCTGTGTAAGTGAGATTATCAATGACCAGTTAAGAATGTCTCTAGTTATACTTACTCAAAAGAATAAACTGATTTCCTTCCAAAATGGGACTCCTGAAAGTGTATGCCAGCTTCCATTTGGAGATCCCTGTGCACTTCACCTTATGCATTCAGGTGGAGGTAATTTTTATTTCATTGTATTCTTTAGATCCAATGATGCTTGCGCTGTTTGGGAAAAGAACTTTAGGGTTGATGCTAAATAGGAAAAAATTAGCTTAGTTCTAATAGATGACTTTATTGGAACTGGAACTGAACAAATATTGCTACTTTTTAAAGACATCTTGAACTTAGATTGCTTGATTTCATTTCAAATAACAAATGTTGAAAGCATAAACTATTCAAGTGAACCGTTGAATTGCACTGAACATGATTTATTTGAAGACAAACAAGACAATCGTTATTTGGTGATTCCATCTCTGGAAAGAAGAATAAAAGTTGGTGCAGCTTCTGGTCAGGTATTACAACATATCTTGTTGAAGGATCAAATTATTTGAAGTCTTACAAAGCTTTAATAAACCTCCTTCAAGGGAAAAATGATAATACAGATATGGTATCATGTAATAGATGATGGCTTGGTTGTTTGAGTGAAAAATCACATCTTCTTTAGAGTTGTTCCTGAATGATGTGACTTTATCATTATTAATGGATCAAGCCCATGGCTCCTGCTCTCAGCTTATGAAGTGTCAAAGTAGGGTGATTAAGTTGAGTATGGATTCTTTGCCAGAACCACACTTGATGCCATATGAAATAGGATCAGAGGCAAAAAAAATCAAATTGACCCTTGATAGTGAAGAAAAGGAAATCTCTGTTTGTGAATAGCCATCTAAGAAAGAATATGTACAGATAATTACTGCTGTAACATCTCTTTCGCCACTTTTAGCACTCAGTAAATTTTGTTGCATTGTGCTGCTACATATTATGGAGAGAGAAAATGGTGACTATCCCCAAGATCATTATATTCCATGAGGCAGACTTTTTGTAAGTCTAGTTCTTTCAAGCAGGAAATGCCTACTGAAATTTCCAAAGAAGAAACCTGTAGAACACAAGGAGGATCTTTTTGCACTTTTTGCAGTATTCCACAAATCTTGTTTTCAAATCACGACACCTGGATATGCCCGAAGGCAATGAAGGCATGGCTGGTTAGAATGCATGAAATGTGAAGTCATCAAAGAATTTTCTGAAGTGTGCTTTTGCAAAAGGCCAGGAAATTTGTCTGGGACACTCTTCAAATGGAAACAAGAACACTATTTGAAGGGATTTTAACAATCTATTCCAGGAATCAAATGGTTTTCTTCCAGTGCCTTCATAAGCTCATCAGTGTTCTCCTTATAAACTGTTAGTTGAGAAATCTAAAATTAGAAAATGAAGATTTTCTTGTTGATTATATGGCATTGTCTTTGGAGAAGGAATTGTTTGTCTTTGGTTCTCTTTCTTCTGCCTTAGTCAAAATTGATAGCAACTATATGCAGAGATGTGAAGCAAGCAAAGGAAATAGTAGTATTGTTGTGACTGCTTTGCCAGACAGAGAGAAGGAAATTCATTGGTACAGAAAAGAAATGCAGAGAGCAAAGAAGAAAACGTTGAGAACAAAGCTAAAAGTGAGTGGTGCCCTCTATCAAGCACTGACTTTGAAAGTAGCTGAAGTTCAGTTGAAATCAGACCTCACTGCCCAGAAATTGACCAATTTATAATTACGCTTTCAATTTGATCATATTTTAAAATATTTTCACTGCCATAAACTTTTAGTTCCACCTGATATTGCCTCCAAAATTTTTTTTTTTACTCAAAATTGTGAAGTTTTTTTCTTTGTCTTCAGATATTCTTTCTGCTCTCTTCTTTCTCCCTCTCCTACCAGAACTACCATATGCATCTGTTCTGATGCTTGATAGAGTCTTACATATCTCTGATTCAGTTAATTTTTTCCCTATAATTTTTTTGATGTTTCATAGACTGGATAATCTCAACTTACCTATCTTAAAATTTTCTGATTGTTTCCTTAGATACTTAAAAATCTGCTGTTGAGCTCTTCCAGTTATTTTTCATTTTATTTACTATAATTTTCAACTCCAGAATTATCTTTTTATTGATATTCTGTATTTAATGAGACATCATTTTCATAGCTTTTTATCATTTCTTTAGGCATTATTTCATTTACTTGGCACATACTTTTAAAATAACTGATTTAGAATTTCAGTTTAATTAACTCCAATGTAGACTTCCCTAGGGACATTCCTATTGACTACTTTTTTTTCTTATGTTTGGGCCATATTTTCTTGATCTATTAAAAACATCTAATAATTTTTGTTAAAATTTTGATTTTTTCAATAATATAATGTAGCAACTATCTATGTATATGAGACAATTCGCTCCTCCCAGTGATTTTTCATATGGATGTTGAATTTATCCTTTGCTGCTATTTGTTAAGTAAATTCCTGACCTAGTTCAGTAATGCCTGTACTCTTTTTCCTGTGTAGCCATTGAATCCTTTGCTTAGTTAGTTAGTGGCAAGCTAATGATTGATCACAGATTGCCTTATATTCTTTGAAACAATAAATTTCCCAGCCTTTTTTTTTTTTAATTAAATCATAGCTCTGGACATTAATGCATTTATGGGGTTCAATGTGCTGGTTTTATATACAATTTGAAATACTTTCATCAAACTGGTTAACATAGCCTTCACCACACTTTTTTAATTATTGCGTTAAGACATTTATACTCTATACTTAGTAGATTTGACATGTACCTTAGTAAAATGTACCATAGGTGTGGTCTGACCAATTACCCTCCCCCTGCCCATTCTTCTCCCTCCCCTCTACTCTCTCTCCTCTTTCCCCTTCATTTGGGGTTGCAATTGGGTTATAGCTTTCATATGGAAGTGTGTATGCTTATGTATTGGTTTCATAGTAAAGCTGAGTACATTGGATACTTTTTCTTCCATTCTTGAAATACTTTGCTAAGAAGAATATGTTCCAGCTCCATCCATGTAAACATAAAAGAGGTAAAGTCTCCAATTTTAAGGCTGCATAATATTCCATGATGTACATATACCACAATTTATTAATCCATTCATGGGTCAATGGGCCCTTGGGTTTCTTCCAAGACTGAGCAATTATGAATTGGGCTGCAATAAATATTCTAGTGCAAATATATTTGTTATAAAGTGATTTGTGGTCTTCTGGATATATACCTAGTAGAAGAATGGCAGGATTGAATGGCAGGTCTATTTTTAGATCCCTAAGTGATCTCCAAACTTCTTTCCAAAGGGAACACATTAGTTTGCATTTCCACCAGCAGTGGAGAAGTGTTCCGTTTTCTCCACATCCACACCAACATCTCTGGTCTTGGGATTTTGTGATGTGGGCTAATCTTATTGGAGTCAGATAATATCTCAGAGTGGTTTTGATTTGCATTTCTCTGATGATTGAGGATAATGAGTAGTTGTCATGTGTCTGTAGGCCATGTGCCTATCTTCATCAGAGAAGTTTCTGTTCAAATCCCTTGTTGAGGGACTCTAAGAATAGTTTGGGCATGCCTTTGATGCTCAGGCAGGCAGTTTACATTTTTGGCTTTGCTTTTAGCTTTCAAAGATCC
>CAUYRH010102547.1:0-17671 GCA_963574655.1 Perodicticus potto | reverse complement strand
AAATTGTTTAGGCTCAGTGCCTGTGGCTTAACAGGTTAAGGTGCCAGCCACGTACACCTGAGCTGGCGGGTTCAAATCCAGCCCGGCCCGCCAAACAACAATGATGGCTGCAACCAAAAAATGGCCGGGCGTTGTGGCGGGCGCCTGTAGTCCCAACTACTTGGGAGGCAGAGGCAAGAGACTCGCTTGAGCCCAGGAGTTGGAGGTTGCTGTGAGCTGTGATGCCACAGCACTCTATCCAGGGTGACAGCTTGAGGCTCTGTCTCAAAAAAAAAAAAGAAACCTGGGAGCCTAAAAAAAAAAAAACAGTGTGGTGCTGGCATAAAGACAAACATACAGATGGATGGAACAGAATAGACAGAAGTAAAACCTTGAATACATGGTCAAATAATTTTTGAAAAGGGGGTGAAGACTCTTCAATGGAGAAAGGATAGTCTTTTTAATGAATGGTCTTGGGTGGCACCTGTAGCTCAAGTGGCTAAGATACCAACCACATACACCAGAGCTGGCAGGTTCAAATCCAGCCCCAGCCTGCCAAACAATGACAACTACAACCAAAAAATAGCCAGGCATTGTGGCAGGTGTCTGTAAGTCCCAGCTACTCGGGAGGCTAAGGCCAGAGAATCACTTGAGCCCAAGAGTTTGAGGTTGCTGTGAGCTGTGAGCTGTGACACCCAAGGCGATAGCTTGAGGCTCAGTCTCAAAAAAATAAATTAATTAATTTAAAAAACGTAAATGGTCTTGAGAAACTGAATAGCCACATGCAGAAGAATGAAGTTGGACCCTAACCTAATACCACACACAAAGATTAACTAAATCATTTGAAGACATAAACTTAAGAGCTAAAAGCATGAAACTCTTAGGAGAAAATATAAGGAAAAGCTTAATATTTGATTTGTTAATTATTTCTTAGATATGACACCAAAAGCACAAGCCACAAAAGAAAAAATAGGTAAATTGGGCTACAAGAAAACGTAAATGTTTTGTCCACCAAAGCAAACTATCAACAGAGTGAAAAGGCAAACTTTGGAGGGAGAAAATATTTGCAAATCATCTGTGTGATAATAGTTAATATCCAGAATATATAAAGAATACCTGCAATGCAATAACAAATCAAACAACACAATTAAAAAATGGAGGCCAAGGCCCATTGCAGTGGTTCATATCTGTAATCCTAACACCTTGGGAGACCAAGGTAGGTGGATAGCTTGAGTTCAGAAGTTCAAGACCAGCTTGAGCTGGAGTGAGACCCCCCCCTCTCTACTAAAAATAGAAAAATAAGCCCAGCATCATGGAAGATGCCTATAATCCCAACTACTTGGGAGGCTGAGGCAAGAGGATTACTAGAGCCCAAGAGTTTGAAGTTGCTGTGAGCTATGATGATGCCATAGCACTCTACCCAAGGTGACAGCATGAGACTATGTCTCAACAACAACAACAAAAATAAAATAAAGAAAAGAAGAAAAGAAAACAAGAATGTGGAGAAATCAGAACCCTGTGCGTTGCTGGTAGCAGAGTAAAATGACCTGATTACTATGGAAAACAATATGGTGGTTTCTCAAAAATTAAACAGAATTGGCTTGGTGCCCATAGCACAGTGGTTATGGTGCCAGCCACATACACCAAGGCTGGAGGGTTGGAAACTGGCTCGGGCCAGCTAAACAACGACAACTGCAACAACAACAAAAATAGTCAGGCGTTGTGGAGGGCGCCTGTAGTCCCAGCTACTTGAGAGGCTGAGGCAAAAGAATCGCTTAAGCCCAAGAGTTTGAGGTTGCTGTGAGCTGTGACACTACGACACTCTACAGAGGGCGACATTGTGTGCTCTGTCTCAAAAAAAAGAGAGAGATTTATCTCCTCACAGTCCTGGAGGCTGAAAGTCTAAAATCAAGATGATGGTAATGCCATGCTCCCACAGGGAAGAATGCCCCGCAGACTCATCCAGCTTCCGGTGTTTCTTGGCTAGTGGATGCGTCACTGCAACCTCGGCCTCCATCGTCACGTAGCTGCCTACTCTGTGAGTCTCTTCTCTTATAAGGACACTATTCATTTTTGATTAAGGGCCCAGCCTATGCCAGTATGAGCTCATTGTAATTAATTACATCTACAATGAAGCTATTTCCAAATAAGGTTATATATTTTGAGGTATTGGGGGGTAGGACTTCAACATATCTTTTTATGGGGTACAGAATTCAACCCGTAACACCAGCCCTGCCATTTGTTAGCTAAGTGTGTAACCTTTCTCTGCTTCAGTTTTTTCGGCTATAGGAATGAGAGGACCAGGGTGATAAAAAATTACAGCTAGCAGAGGTGGCAAGCACCTATAGTCCCAGCTATTTGGGAGGCTGAGGTGGGGGGTGGCTTCAGCCCAGGAGCTTAAGGCTGTAGTGAGCCATGATGACCCCACTGCACTCCAGCCTGGGTGACTAAGCAAGACTCCATCTCCAAATAAAAAACAAAAGGCACTGTTCTATGACTGATGGATATTAAGTAAAAATAATTTTAAAAGCCCCAAAATGTCTATTATAGCTCCCCTTCCTCTCCCACCACACCGAGCAGCCTCCACACTGACTGCTCTGTAGGAGAGCTTTGATCCACCCTAGAGATCTATTATATGTTAATAAAAGATTATAGGAGACTTTCAGGAAGTTAGGGTTAAGGGTCTGTTACTTAAGCGCCACTGCCTATGACTGCTCTGTGAGCAATAGGAGTACTAAGCATACTGAGTAGGACAAAGTGGGTGAGTGGAACACACACCAAAGGCTCAACACACGCCCCTTCTGGCCTCACAATGACTTTGCACTTAGTGCAAATCAATCTTCTCAAGGCAATTTCCTGTTGCTAGGACAGAGATGTCTCTCTTCTTCTCACTTTCATCTTGCTCTGACAAAGAGCTGAGTGTTCAGCATTTCTCTTAACTGATGCTGTGACAGGCCCCTTTGCTGACATACCCTGGGTTCTATCTGCCTTATTCATGGCAGCGTCAGCCTGAAATTGTCAGCGTTCCAGAATAATCAGTTCTCTTCCTGATCTAAGTCTCAAAGCTTTCGTTGATTTTATTTATTTTATTCAATCTAGGATGTATAGGTCATTTCAATAGGCTGTCTCCACCCCCACCCTAGGCTCCCCAAAACAAAGGCAATGAAAAGACTAACCCTCAGGCTCCGCACCTGTGGCTCAAGTGGCTAAGGCGCCAGCCACGTACACCTGAGCTAGCGGGGTTCGAATCCAGCCTGGGCCCCCCAAACAACAATGACAGCTGCAACCAAAAAATGGCCGGGTGTTGTGGTGGGCGCCTTTAGTCCCAGCTACTTGGGAGGCGGAGGCAGGAGACTCGCTTTAGCCCAGGAATTGGAGGTTGCTGTGAGCTATGATGCCATGGCACTCTATCCAGGATGACAGCTTGAGGCTCTGTCTCAAAAAACATAAATAAATAAATAAAAGAAAAGAAAAGACTAACCCTCACCAGCCATCAACTCTTCTCAAATTTGAAGGTGCAAACAAATCCCCTGGGATCTTGTTGAATGCAAATTAAGATTCTATAAGTCTAGGTGAGACCTGAGATTCTGCTTTCCTACCAAGCCCCCACGTGCTATGGAAGCTGTTGGCTCACAGACCTCACCTTGAATGGTCGGTCACACCTGCTTGTTCCCTCTCCTCAAGGTTGATAGCGATGCCAGGATGTGACAGGCAGTACAACCAAGGTTTGCTCTGGGTGCTGGAGCAGGAAAGAGAGGGCATCCACCTGCCTAGAGGAGGTAAGGCAAAGGAGACCTCTCAAAAATGTATGCCACAGTGAAGGGCGGAGAGTATTTCCTCTAGAACAATCACTCTGGAAAAGACCTGCTGTGTGGAGAATGGAAAAGAGGGGCCAGACTGAGGCAGGGGGGCATATTGGGGCTTTGCAATAATCAAGATCAAGCACGATAAGTTCTGAAGTGGGATGGAGGGAAGAGGAGAGGGTGAAGAAGGGAGGATGAGGAGGCCTGTGGAAGATGGAACCAGGGCAGGGCTAGGTCCCGACCTCTGTGAATGAGAAACAGCCTTCCCAGAGAACTGCTGGGGGTGGTGTCCTTAGGGAAAACCAAGAACAGGGAGGACAATGAGGTTCACCATTGAATTGAGGTTGCTGGTGGGAGGGAGGTGGGGAAAGACAGCAGGCAGCACGCGCCCCTGGTAGGTGGGGCCACTAGGCTCCCATCTAGAAGTCAGGGTAGTCTGGATGGGGGTGGGGAGGTGGGAAGGGGGCTCATCCAAGGGAGGCCCAGGCCCCCAAAGCAGCAGCTTGTGACAGACAGATGCATCCAGGACACCCATCATATGTTAAGATGACCTTTCCTTGCTGCTCAGACCTGGTTTAGTTACCTCTGCTATCCCCCTTTGATTACTGTCCTTGAGTTTATTGTATTAGTTATTTATTTCTTTAACTTTTAGCCTTTATCCTCTTCTATAAGCATTTAAAGCCATAAATTTGGCTGGGTACAGTGTGGTTCACACCTATAATCCTAGCACCACGCGAGGCTGATGTGAGTGGATTGCCTGAGCTCACGAGTTCAACCAGCCTGAGCTAGAGCGAGATCTCATCTTTAAAAATGGCCAGGCGTGGCTCAGTGCCTGTAGCTCAAGCAGCTAAGGCGCCAGCCACATACACCAGAGCTGGCGGGTTCGAATCCAGCTCAGGCTGCCAAACAACAATGACAACTATAACCAAAACATAGCTGGGTGTTGTGGTGGGTGCACCTGTAGTCCCAGATACTTGGGAGGCTGAGGCAAGAAGATTGTTTGAGCCCGAGGGTTTGAGGTTGCTGTAAGCTGTGACGCCATGGCACTCTACCGAGGGTGACAAAGTGAGACTCTGTCTCAAAAAAAAGAAAGAAAAAATGCTCAAAGTCACTAATCATCAGGGACCAAGTGAGACTGTCTCAAAAAAAATAAATATATATAGCTCAGCACCCGTAGCTTGGTGAGTAGGGCACCAGCTACATACACTGGGGCTGGAGGGTTTGAGCCTGGCCTGGGCCTGCTAAACAACAATGACAATGCAACCAAAAAATAGCCGGGCATTGTGGTGGTGTTGTAACTGTCGCCACCCATAAGAAAACACGAACCCCACTTTAGGCTCAAATCAGGTGGTGATTTATTTATACCTTGGCAGGCGGGTCGCTGCCCCAAAGGGCAAAAGGCCTCAAAGAGAAATGCAGGCAGCCTTTTATACCCTTTTTCGTTGCTATGTGGCAAGCCAAGCAAAAACAGAAGCAAAATGTGATGGTTAGCTGGGGGGTCTGGGGGGCGGGGTTACAGTCAGGTAGTTGGCTCAGGGAGATACTGCATTGGCGATTGGCATGGGAACAGCTTGGAAAGCTCAGTAGCTTGGGAAACTCGGTAACCTGGGAAACTCTGCTTGAGTGAGTTTTTACCATTGTTTTAACCGTGGCTAGGGAGTCAAGGGAACTCCGAGAACTTCCTTGTCAGAAACCTGTTCTCAGAATTGACCCAAAGGTGGGTTTGAGACAGATAGGGACTCAGCCTTTAGGGGTCTTTAGGGATCTTCTTGCTGGGTCAGTTGCTACAATGGGCACCTACTTGGGAGGCTGAGGCAAGAGAATCGCTTAAGCTTAAGATTTTGAGTTTGCTGTGTTGCCATGGCACTCTACCAAGCGTGACATAGTGAGACTCTGTCTCAAAAAAAATAAAAGAGGCTGCATCTGTGGCTCAGTGGGCAGGGCGCTGGCTCCATATACCGAGGGTGGCAGGTTCAAACCTGGCCCAGGCCAAACTGGAACAACAACAAAAATAGCCGGGCATTGTGGCTGGCGCCTGTAGTCCCAGCTACTTGGGAGGCTGAGGCAAGGGAATCACCTAAGCCCAGGAGTTGGAGGTTGCTGTGAGCTGTGTGACACCACAGCACTCTACCATGGGCAATAAAGTGAAACTTTGTCTCTAAAAAAAAAAAAAAATACATAAATAAATAAAGCCATAAATTTCCTTTGAAGTATGGTTTTTATGGCATCTGACAAGTTTTGATATGAGGCATATTCATTGTGATTTTATTCTAAATAATTCAAATATCCATTTTTTTTTTTAAAGAGTCTCACTTTGTTGTCCAGGCTAGAGTACAATAGCATAAGCCTAGCTCACAGCAACCTCAAACTCCTGGGTTCAAGTGATCCTCCTCCCTCAGCATCCCAAGTAGCTGGAACTGCAGGTACCTGCCACAATGACCAGATAATTTTTCTATTATTATTATTATTTTGTTTTGAGACAGTCTCAAGCTGTTGCCCTGGGTAGAGTGCCATGGCATCATTGTTCACAGCAACTCTTGGCCTCAAGTGATCCTCTTGCTTCAGTTTGTCTATTTTTTAGTAGAGATGAGGTCTTGCTTTTGCTCAGGCTGGTCTCGAACTTGTGAGCTCAAGTTATCCACCCGCCTTGGTTTCTCAGAGTGCTAGGATTATAGGTGTCAGCCACCACACCTGGCCCAATTTTTCTATTTTTTTAATAGAGACAGGGTCTTGCTCTTGCTCAGTCTGGTCTGGAACTCCTGAGCTCAAGCAATCGTTCCACCTCGGCCTCCCAGAGTGCTAGGATTAGAGGTGTGAGCCACCAGACCCAACCCTATTATTATTTTAGCAATGGAGTCTCTCTGTTTTGCCAGGCTGAACTTTAACTCTTGGGCTGAAGAGATCCTCTTGCCTCAGCCTCACAAATAACTGGGATTACTGGCATGCACCACCACATCCAACTAATTTTTAAATTTTTTATAGAGTTGGAGGTTGGAGACTTGCTATGCTGTCCAGGATGGTTTCAAATTCCTGGCCTCAGTGATCCTCCTTCCTCTGCCTCCTAAGGTGTGGGGATTATAGGCATGAGCCACCATGCTTTGCCAGTAGTGATCTCTTTTATTCATACTTGCTTCAAGAACTGCCCATGTTAGGTGAGGGCCACACGTAGGTCTCCCTTCTTAGGGAATAGGGAAACCTCTATTGTATAAATCAAGGCTTCCAGCCACATGAAGGTGCACCATGAGGGCCTCTCACTTTTGCAAAGGGAGTAAAGGTATGGGCTTGGGAAACAAATACTTTTCTCTTTTCCCACTTTGTGAAGGAGACAGTGAAAGTGAAAGGAAGAAAAGATAATCCTGTCTCAAGATTACCAGGCCCTGTAGACATAGCAGAGAGTGCGGGACTTTCAGCTGCTGATGCTGTGTGGAAGGAGATCCCTGGAGGCCCAGCTCTAGTGGTGACTTAAACACTCTCTGAAATTGTCTGGATGAGGAACAATCATAAATGAAAGGCTGGTGTGCTGATGTGCTACTTTGAGCTAAGTGGTTTGGAAGCTTAGGCCTGCTCTTAAATTCTTTTGGAAAAAAAAGACAAAGATTTTTTTCTTTTCTTTTTTTTTTTTTTGTGACAGAGTCTCTCTCTGTTCCCCTAAGTTGAGTGCAGTGGTGTCATAGCTCACAGCAACCTCAAACTCTGGTGCTCAAGTGATTCTTGCCTCACCCTCCAAGTTGCTGGAATACAGGTCCCTGCCACTACATACAGCTAGTTTTCCTTTTTTTAGTACAGACAAGGTCTTGATCTTACTCTGGCTGGTCTCAAACTCCTGAGCTCAGGCAATCCACCTACCTCAGCCTCCCAGAGTGCTGGGATTACAGGCCAACCCAGCCAAGAGATAGTTTTTTTTTTGAGACAGAGTTTGTCACCCTTAGTAGAGTGCCGTGGCATCATAACTCACAGCAACTTTAAACTCTTTGGCTCAAGTGATTCTCTTGCCTCTGTCTCCCAAGTAGCTGGGACTACAGGTGCCATCACAGGTGCCCGGCTATTTTTGAAGATGGGGTCTCTCGGAGGGGCACCTGTGGCTCAAAGCATATGCCGGAGGTGGCAGGTTCAAACCTAACCCCAGCCAAAAACTGCAAAAACAAACAAACAAAATAAATAAAAAAAATAAAAAATAAATATGGGGTCTCTCTCTGGCTCAGTCTGGTCTCAAGCCTGTGAGCTGAGGCAATCAACCCACCTCAGCCTCCTGAAAGATAGATTTCAAGAACAAATGCTGGGCCAGGCATAGTGATTCACATCGGTAATCCCAGTACTTTGGGAGGTTGAGATGGGAAGATCACTTGAGGCTGGGAGACCAGCCTGGGCAACACTGTAAGACCTTGTCTTTACAAAATAAGTTAAAAATAAGTTAAAAAAAACAAAGAACAGGCTTGGTGCCTGTGGCTCAAGCAGCTAAGACGCCAGCCACGTATACCTGAGCTGGCGATTGGAATCCAGCCCGGGCCCGCCAAACAACAATGACGGCTGCAACCAAAAAATGGCCGGGCGTAGTGGCGGGCGCCTAGAGTCCCAGCTATTTGGGAGGCAGAGGCAGGAGACTCGCTTGAGCCCAGGAATTGGAGGTTGCTGTGAGCTGTGAAGCCTGAACAGGCTCGGCGCCTGTGGTTCAATGAGCTAAGGCGCCAGCCACGTATACCTGAGCTGGCGGGTTCGAATCCAGCCCAGGCCCGCCAAACAACAATGGCGGCTGCAACCAAAAAATGGCCAGGCGTTGTGGCAGGTGCTTGTAGTCCCAGCTACTTGGGAGGCGGAGGCAAGAGACTCGCTTGAGCCTAGGAATTGGAGATTGCTGTGAGCTGTGATGACATAGCACTCTACCCAGGGTGACAGCTTGAGGCTCTGTCTCAAAAAAAAAAAAAAGAAAGTCTGGAAAAAAACAGTCAGAAGCCATCAGCACTGAACTGCTTATTAGTTAAATGAGTTCTTTGTCTTTCTGCTGTGCTCATGGTTAGCCTTTTGACTTTTCTGGTAATTAACCCCAGCTATGAAGTCAGATCCCACTGGGCTTGGTTTGTTCACACTCTTCTGAGTGACATTATCCCCAATTCTAACAGCATAAAAGCATAATGAGGGAATGAATCATAAGAAATAATTATTAAGAAAAAAAAAAAACCTAGGCAAGAACAAAACTGAACTCTTTACCATGAAGAGGTAGCATTTTTGCAGTTTGGCTAGGGCTGGGTTTGAACCTGCCACCCTCAGTATATGGGGTCAGCACCCTACTCACTGAGCCACAGGTGCCACCCAAGACGTAGCATTTTAATGAGGAAAGAAATTCACTACAGGGCGGTGCCTATGGCTCAGTGGGTAGGGCGCCGGCCCCATATACTCAGGGTGGTGGGTTTGAACCCAGCCCCAACCAAACTGCAACAAAAATAGTTGGGCATTGTGGCAGGCGCCTGTAGTCCCAAGCTGCTTGTAAGGCTGAGGCAAGAGAATCGCCTAAGCCCAGGAGTTGAAGGGTGCTGTGAGCTGTGATGCCATAGCACTTTATCCAGGGGGACAAAGTGAGACTCTGTCTCTAAGGAAAAAAAAAAAGAAAAAGAAAAGAAAATCATTACAGAATAAGAGAGAATATATAATTAACATTTATATGTCTTACTTACAACATGCCAGACACCATTCTTGGCACTTACATGCATGCACTCATTTAATTCAAGGAAAAGCATTTTACTGATGAAGAAGCAGAGGCACAGAGGGGGTAAGCAGTTTATTAAAGGTCACTCCGCTAGGAAATAACCAATTTGGTATTTAAATGAGGCAGGCTGGCTCAAGCCTAGACTGTGTTACTCCTTACAAGGAAAGGGAATGGCAAAGCCTTGGAAAGCAGTTAAACGTTTATAAAGAAAAGGATTAAAAACTTCTGTACAGTGAAGGAAATAATCAACAGAGCAAGCAGACAACCTACAGAATGGGAGAAAATATTCATAAACTATACATCTGATACAGGGCTAATATCTAGAATCTACAAAGAACTCAAGCAAATCAGCAAGGGAAAAAAACAAACAATCCCATTAAAAAGTGGACAAAAGTGGTGGTGCCTATGGCTCAAGTGGCAAAGGCGCCAGCCACATACACCTGAAATGGCAGGTTCAAATCCAGCCTGGGCCTGCCGAACAACGACAGCTGCAACCAAAAGATGACCAGGCATTGTGGTGAGCACCTGTGGTCCCAACTACTTGGGAGGCGGAGGCAGGAGAGTCACTTGAGCCCAGGAGTCGGAAGTTGCTGTGAGTTGGGATGCCACGGTTCTCTACCCAGGGTGACAGCTTGAGGCTTTGTCTCAAAAAAAAAAAGTGAACAAAAGACATGAATAGAAGCTTTTCAAAAGAAGATAGATAAATGGCCAACAAATGTATGAAAAAATGCTCAAAGTAAGGCCAGGCGCGGTGGCTCACCTCTGTAATCCCAGAACTCTGGGAGGCCAAGGTGGGTGGATTGCCTGAGCTCACAGGTTGGAGACCCACCTGAGCAAGAGCAAGACCCTGTCTCCAAAAATAGCCAGGCGTTGTGGCAGGCGCCTGTAGTCCCAGCTACTTGGGAGGCTGAGGCAAGAGAATTGCTTAAGCCCAGGAGTTTGAGGTTGTTGTGAGCTATGACATCACAGCACTCTACCAAGGGTGAGAAAGAGAGACCTGTCTTTAAAAAAAAATAGATACTATCTCACCTTATACTCAGTTTAATGGTCATTAATGCTTTCGTTCCAGGAACTATGAGACTCTCCTCATGTTCTGGCAAACGTGGTTGAAAAGTGACATTAAATATATCGTTATATTATCTGCTTTCCCTATTCCATCAATGAGAAAATGAATTCTTTTCAGGATCACTGGGACCCAGCTTCCTTGTCACTTGCCCTGACAAAGACAAGTCAAGAATTCTGCTACCACTGAGCAGGATCCAGTCCTAGGGAGGAAGGAGTTTACAACAAGAAGTTGTGATTTATTTCTGGGTGGTGCCTGTGGCTCAGTGAGTAGAGTGCCAGCCCCATATACCGAGGGTGGTGGGGTTCAAACGCGGCCCCGGCCAAACTGCAACAAAAAATAGCCAGGTATTGTGGCGGGTGCCTGTGGTCCCACCAACTCAGGAGGCTGACGCAAGAGAATCACCTAAGCCCAAGAGCTGGAGGTTGCTGTGAGCTGTGACAGTACAGCACTCTACTGAGGGTGATAAAGTGAGCTGTCTCTCTAAAAAAAAAGAGACAGCTCTGTCTCTAAAAAAAAGAAAAAAAAAAGTTGTGATTTTTTTTAAAATTTATTTTTATTTTATTTTATTATTATTTTTTATTTTTTTATTGAGACAGAGTCTTTCTTTGAGGCCGTTGGTGGAGTGCTGTGGCATCATAGCTTACAGCAACCTCCAGCTCTTGGGCTGAAGTGATTCTCTTGCCTCAGCCTCCCAAGTAGCTGGGACTACAGGTGCCCACCACAACGCCTGGCTATTTTTTTTGTAGAGACAGGAGTCTCACTCTGGCTCAGGCTGGTCTCAAACCTCTGAGCTCAGGGCAATCCACCCACCTCCGCCTCCCAGAGTGCTAGACACAGGCATGAGCCAACACGCCCAGCCTATTTCATTTTATTTTTGAAATAGCGTTTTACTTTGTTGCACTTGGTAGAATGCCATAGCATCACAGCTCACAGCAACCTCAAACTTTTGGGCTCCAGCAATCCTCCTGTTTCAGCCTCCCAAGTAGCTGGGAATATAGGCACCTGCCACAATGCCTGGCTAATTTTAGAGATAGGGTCTCATTCTTGCTCAGGCTGGTCTCAAACCCCTGAGCTCAGGCAATCCCCCTGCCAAAGTTTCCCAGAGTGCTAGGATTACAGGCGTCAGCCACTTTGCCCAGCCTAAGCAGTTGTGATTTTATTGAGTAATAGAACCTATTATTAAACATGGGATTTAAAGCTTTTCCAGTTCATCCCTTTACTTCACACAGTGATTCCCTTCTACTGTTAGTCCTTCAGGGCAGAGGTTGTGCCCTATTTCTGTCTGTATTCTGAGCACTGCATAAAAGCTGGCACTTGCATGGGTGTTCAATCAATGTCTGTCAAATAAAGGAATAAATGAACAAACATACCTTTTCCGGTACATACAAAACTGGGTCAGGTTCTTAGGGACTGAGTTAACTGATTCATGCTAATAAAAGATGCACAAACAAAACTACAAAGAAATTATTATGTAAAGCAGAATGCTAATATTTTCCTTTGCATGCAGGAAGGTGGGGAGGTGGTATGTTGTAATGCAGAATGAGGGAATGAGGGAATGGAGCAGCTATTGAGATGAGGCTTGAGTTACTATAATATAGTGGAACCTCTATAGCTGACCACTTCCTTTAGTTGACCTAAAGTTCATGACCAGACATGTACACACATGTACATATCAGTACAGTAGGTCTAGTTCCTTATGTGGACCACCTCTGTATGTTGACCAGTTTTTTACAGTCCCTTGGTGTCAACTTAAAAGGATTCTACTGTATTTTGGTTTATAAAATCCTCACGGACAGGCGGCGCCTGTGGCTCAGTGGGTAGGGCGCCAGCCCCATATACTGAGGGTGGCAGGTTCAAACATGGCCCCGGCCAAACTGCAACAAAAAAATAGCTGGGCGTTGTGGCGGGTGCCTGTAGTCCCAGCTACTTGGGAGGCTGCGGCAAGAAAATCGCCTAAGCCCAGGAATTGGAGGTTGCTGTGAGTTGTGTGAAGCCATGGTACTCTACCCAGGGCGACAAAGTGAGACTCTGTCTCTACAAAAAAAAAAAAAAAAAATCCTCATGGATGTTCTCTCGGGGCCAAGCCTGGAGTAGAACGTTCCCCAACTTCCTGTGCATAGCAAAATGGATTTCATAGGATAAATTAAGAGTGTCTTGGGCTGGGCGCGGTGGCTCACGCCTGTCTTGTAATCCTAGTACTCTGGGAGGCTGAGGTGGGTAGATTGCCACAAATCTGAGACTAGCCCGAGCCAGAGAGAGACCTTGTGTCTAAAAATAGCCAGGCGTTGTGGCAGTCACCTGTAGTCCCAGCTACTCAGGAGGCTGAGGCAAGAGAATCACTTGAGCCCAAGAGTTTGAAGTTGCTGTGAGCTATGATGCCACGGCACAGCACTCTACCGAGGGCGACAAAGTGAGACTCTATCTCAAAAAAAATTTTTTTTAAATAAATAAATAAATAGATTAATTAAGAATGCCTAGACCTGGCCGGGCGTTGTGGCGGGCGCCTGTAGTCCCAGTGACTTGGGAGGCGGAGGCAAGAGACTCGCTTGAGCCCAGGAGTTGGAGGTTGCTGTGAGCTGTGATGCCACAGCACTCTATCCAGGGTGACAGCTTGAGGCTCTGTCTCAAAAAAATAAAAAAATAAAAGTTTAAAAAAAAAAAAAAGAATGCCTGGACCAAACAGATATCTGTCTTGTTCTGTTAACCTGGATCACAGGAGTCACCATTACTCAGTTAAAAAGAAGGGGATATCAGTGTAGCAGTTATGCCTGCAGCATCCTTTTGCAAAATCAAGTTCACAGCTTCATGAACTTGGAATCACAGGCTTCTCGTAGTCACATCCTCTGTCTCCCACCCCATTGTGAAAGGTGAGGGCAGGCCTACCTTTCACCTCTGACCTAGGACCTGATACATGGTACCCAGAACACAGTAAGGACTCAACATGTTTGCCAAATACGTGAGCAAGTGACTGCTCCTGCCTCGTGGCAGAACACATCACTCCAGTGACTGTAATATTCTCATCTACCAGATTTGGCATCTCCCCTCCCTTAGACAGTCCTGGGCAAGTGCTGCTAATTTCCTTCTCTTTGCTGGTCTTTTCTCTAAAGCGCAGACAGACAAGCAGTGCCTTTTAGGTACATAGTCTTGCTTTAGTCTCCCAATATCAAGCCTGCTTTTAGACTGTTTTGTCTCCCTGAGACGACACTCCTGTAATGGCAATAATTCCAACAAAGTCAAGCCTACTCTGATTTAGAAGACACCAGGTTGTTGAGGGAGGGGACCCAATTGCATCCCATGAAGTAATGCTTTTCCTAGTTTGAAACCTCACAGGGAAACATGATATTCAGTTCCTGGAGTGCTCCTTCCCCAGGAGGAGCTAAATGTCCCCTAAGAAGAGGTGGCACAGGGAAGAACTGTGAGCCGGTGAGGTATAAATTCTTTCTCTGCCCTTCTGCCACCTTCTCCCTAACTCTAAGCCTGGCCAGCAGAGGTCTCACGTTGCCTTCTCTGACCCCCTCAAGAGGAAGGCCCCTTCCAGGGAGACTTTCTATAGAAGGTGACCTTTGGAAGGTCAGGTGAGGAGTATGCTAAGTGCAGAAGGTATGGAAGGACATCTTGGGCAGGGGACCAGGGCGTTGAGCGAGTGCCTCAAGGCTAGCACGTGGCTGTGCGTTAAGTCCAGCAGTATCCCCCTCAGGGGCACATGCTTCATGGCCGTAATTCCCACTGCACCATGAGCACACAGGCAGAGACCATGTCTCCCATTGCCTAAATGTTTGTGTTTCCCCCAAATTCATATGTTGAAATCCTAATCCCCAAGGTGATGGATGGTTCTAGGAGGTAAGGCCTTTGGGAGATAATTAGATACTGAGAGTAAGGCCCTCCTGGGTGGGATTTGTGACCTTATTGCAGGGGAGCAGAGAGCCAGCTTGTGAGGCAACAATGAGAGGTGAGTAGTCTGCAACCCGGAAGAGGGTCCTCCCCAGAACCTGACCATGCTGGCTCCCTGATCTGGGATGTCCCCACTTCTGCAATGGTGAGAAATAAATGTCTGTTGCCTATAAGCGATCCGGCCTATAGTGCGTTATGGCAGCCCCAGCACTATTTTTGTATTCCCAGAACTCAGCATGTGCCTGGCACATAATGAGGATACTTAGTCAATGCTGATGAAATGACACTGGGTTCAGGTTCAGATTTGGTCATAGCATGGGTTTACCAGGCTCCTGTCAGCTTTTTGGCAAATCCTTAGAGTTCACAAGGAGGACTTGGAAAAGAGAGAGGGGACATCACCATAACTATTCCTTTTTTTTTTTTTTTTGAGACAGAGTGTATTATGTCACCCTCGGTAGAATGCCGTGGCGTCACAGCTCAAACTCTTGGGCTTAAGCAATTCTCTTGCGTCAGCTTCCCAAGTAGCTGGGACGACAGGCACCCGCCACAATGCCCAGCTATTTTTTTGTTGTTGCTGTCATTGCTGTTTAGAAGGCCCAGGCTGAGTTTGAACCCACCAGCCCTGGTGCATGTGGCCGGCACCCTAACCACTGAGTCATGGGCACCAAGCCAAACTATTCCTTTTTTACTATAAAAAAAAAAGGTTTATTTTACCGTGCACACGAAATAAATCTAGTAAAAAGCAGAAACTGAAAACATTTTCTCCAGAGATTGATGCTATGTATGCCTCCACATTCATCTAAAACCTCTTTATTCAGCTCAGCACCTGTTACTCAGTGGTTAGGGCACCGACCACATACACCAGGGCTGGCAGGTTAAAACCTGGCCCAGGCCTGCTAAACAACAATGACAATTACAACAACAACAACAAAAAATAGCCGGGCAGGCTCGGCACCTATAGCTCAGTGGCTAGGGCACCAGCCACATACACTGGAGCTAGCAAGTTCAAACCCAGCCCAGGCCTGCCAAACAATAATGACAACTACAACCAAAAAATAGCTAGGTGTTGTGGCGGGCGCCTTTAGTCCCAGCTACTTGGGAGGCTGAGGCAAGAGAATCGCTCAAACCCAAGAGCTGTGATGCCACAGCACTCTACCGAGGGTGACACAATAAAACTCTGTCTCAGAAAAAAGAAAAAAATACCCGGGCATTGTGGGGGGGCACCTGTAGTCCCAGCTACTTGGGAAGCTGCGGCAAAGAGAATCACTTAAGCCCAAGAGTTTGAGGCTGTTGTGAGCTGTGATGCCACAGTATTCTACCAACGATGACATAGTGAGACCACCTCAAAAAACAAAACTCTTTACTCAGTGGATGGTTTTTGAACAAATGAACAGTCAGATCCCAATTCCCACTATGTGCACGTCCTATCCTCAGTGCTGTAGGTCATTTTGGCACATGAAAGCATGAGATTCCTTGTGGAGTGTTTTCTGAGTTTTACATACAACACTATGAAAGGGCAAAAGACACCGCTGAGGGTGGGGGGCAGCTCTCAGTTATCCCGCCAGGGACCCTGAACCACAGAGAAGAAGAGAGCAACCAAGAAGGTCAGTGCTACCCACACCCCTGGCCTGGTCGAGGCGACAGTTTCTATAGCTACAAGCTCATCTCTTAGAGAACACACCACACCACACAGTAGTCTCCCTAAAAAGGTCACATTAGTCACATGAGAAGTAGATCTCTGCTGAAATAGAGATGTTTTAATTTACCATTAATAATGTGACAGTCATGGCTCGGCGCCTATGGCTCAATGGGTTAAGGCGCCAGCCACGTACACCTGAGCTGGCGGGTTCGAATCCAGCCCGGGCCCGCCAAACGACAGCTGCAACCAAAAAATGGCCAGGCATTGTGGCAGGTGCGTGTAGTCCCAGCTACTTGGGAGGTGGAGGCAGGAGACTCACTGGAGCCCAGGAATTGGAGGTTGCTGTGAGCTGTGATGTCACAAGCACTCTATCCAGGGTGACAGCTTGAGGCTCTGTCTCAAAAAAAAAATAAATAAATAATGTGACAGTCATAATGTACACAGTGATGATTTAATAAAAAAAAAAAGTAATGACAGTCAACAGTGTGAATGAGACAGAACAGGACACAACAAATAGAATGAGTCTGCTTCCCTCTGATGGAAACAGACAGGTCTGTTATGAGAGCCAGTGTGAAGCCACAAGCCTGAAACTGTAATTATCAGTTCATTGTGACACATCATGAGCTATCGGACAGGACATGCTTCCAGAAGGAATGTGAAGGAGAAATGTCAGAGAATGAAAACAGGCTGGGCATGGTGGCTCACGCCTGTAGTCCTAGCACTCTGGGAAGCCAAGGCGGGTGGATTGCTTGAGCTCAGGAGTTTGAGACCAGCGTGAGCAAGAGTGAGACCCATCTCTAGTAAAAAAATTAGCCAGGCTTAGTGGTGGTGCATGCCTGTGGTCCCACCTCCTTAGGAGGCTGAAGTCAAGGGATTGCTTGAGCTCAAGAGTTTGAGGTTGCTATGAGTTTTGATGCCACCACATGCTACCCAGGGCAACAGGGTGAGACTCTGTCTCAAAAACAAACAAACAAATGAACAAACCCTTTCAGAAGTGGAGTCAGAGCAATGGTATATGCTTTAGTCACTAATGATAACAATCACATAGCCATACCATATTGTAATATTTCTTCTGTACTTTCTTGAATATTATTAAATTTAATCAAATCCTCTAATATCCTTCTGAGGTTGTTATGTAAAACGCCCCCTCTATAGCAGAGAAAACCAAGCTTCAAAGATGTGACATAATTTGCCAGAAGCACTCAGACAAGCTATGAAAGACCTAGGGACTCAAATTTAGGCCTCCTGCTCCTAAATTCCGTGAGCTTGCTACTGCACCCAGTGATGACTTAAAAAATAACTCACTTTCCTGTCTGAATCTTTGGGAGAGCAAGTGAAATGAAATGATTTTCCAGGCTTGGTGCCTGTGGCTCAACAGGCTAAGGCGCCAGCCATGTACACCTGAGCTGGCAGGTTCGAATCCAGCCTGGGCCCGCCAAACAACGACGGCTGCAACCAAAAACAAAACCAAAAACAAACAAACAAAAAAAACGGTCAGGCATTGTGGCGGGCGCCTGTAGTCCCAGCTACTTGGGAGGCGGAGGCAGGAGACTCACTTGAGCCCAGGAATTGGAGGTTGCTGTGAGCTGTGA
>CAUYRH010102543.1:0-20225 GCA_963574655.1 Perodicticus potto | reverse complement strand
CAGATGATTTATAACTTAATATATTGAAAACTTCTACAATTTGTAATTGCCACAGTTACAAAGAAAGTTTTAGATAAGACAGCCTGTTAAACACAGACTGGTGTTACACTTAGGCCCACTGTTCATTTATTTAAATCATCTATGACATTTGTAAAATTTTTCAAATTTAGGAAAATGTAGTTATTATAGCTTTTTCCAACTAAACCTATTTCTGCAAAATATTCCATTTACACACTTAAGTACAACTGGACCAGTAAGATTATTTGTACACGAAGTGAAGGGTTTTCCTTTCACATTAAAATTATTATATTCATGATGCTTGAAAACAATTTGGAAAAGAATGTTAACAGTTTATTGCCTTGTTATGCCTCTTTTTTTCAATGTTAAGTACTTTAATTTTGCAGTTTTAAGTTCTACTTTTCCTTTTGTCTTCAAACAGACTCTTCAGCATATACACTTGAATGGCTGACACCACCACCATGACCACTAAATTAACCATAGACCAGAAGTTGACTCTATCAAAGTTGCTTTCTTGTATGTTTCGATCACGAGCTTCAAATGCTCTAAGCAGAGTTTGTATATGACCACTTTTGCTTAGTCTGGACTTGATGCTGTCGATGGATTCCTGGAGATAAATAAAATAATTTTACCATTAAAGAGTGCTCAGAAATTTTAAGGAATTTTAAAATGTGCTTCATGTCAGTTTTTTATCCCAATACAATTTTAAGATAGATAGGTGCACAATTTAATTAAGAGACAGGTACTACTTACATTACCTAAAGATCCTCTGTAAGGTTATGTAATAGTTCTCCTGATATCTTTAAAGTGTTTATACAAAGGTATTAACAAGGGAACAAGACCATTGTGAATTGAAAGTAGATAATATGACGCTATTTGAGTGGCACAGCACCAAGAATTTTACATGTGTTATCTCTTCCTTAGTCCTCATGCAACCATAAGAAAATTATTGTTTTTAGAGATGGGGTCTTGCTATGTTGCCCCGGTTGGAATGCAGTGGCTCTTCACAGGTGCAATCATGGCACACTGCAGCCTCAAACTGCTGACCTCAAGAACTCCTCTTGTGCAGCTAAGACTATAGGCACATGCCACTGTGCTTAGCAAATGATTTAGTTTTTAAAAACCAATTAGTGATAACCTTTAGGTATTTACCTATTAGATAACACCTTGTGTTTATAATATTTTCTTTTTGGATTTTAGTATGGCTGATTCAGTATCTAGCAAAACATTCAATGTTTTAATCTCACAAAGTAGTGAAACTAGAAAGAACCTCTGTAAGTTGACCACCCAAGGGACTATAACAAACTGGTCAACAAAAGTAACTTCTATTGAGTGAATGTGGTACATGTGTGGTCTGTGAAAATTAGGTCAATTTAAGGAGGTGGTCCGTATAGTAGGTAGTTAACTATGGAGGTTCTACTATACTTCATTTTAAATGTACATACTATATAAACAAAAGTATCTATAATACAAAAATGTCTCAATATCACATTTTATAAAAGAAGCTTACAAAGATGCAGTCTAAGTTGCACATCTTCTGAAAAAAGCTAATTTTATAATAAGGGTCCAGGTGAGGTAAGTGATTTGAAAAGGCTGTATGAATATAAGGTAAAATTGAGAACTTAAATGATGTCTAAGTATTTACGGCAAAAATAAAGTACTAGAAACAGATTTTTCCTGGAGAATGCAGATAAAATGCTCTGTTCAGTGCCTATTACCATACTAAGGTCTCTGGATGTTAATACTTTTATCATTTTATTAAAAGACCATACTGACCAGTATGTCTTCCAGTTTCATATCCAACATATCTGTGCCAGTAATGTATTTCTTCCAATCTTCTTGTTCTTGTGCCGGTTCTCCCATATTATCCAGGATTAATTCAAAGAAAATCACCTTCTCAGAAATGGTGCTGAATGTATTGTCAAAGCAGAACATGTAGTCACCAACTTCAGTCTCTACTCTGTGTAAGAAAAAATACTTATCTTCAGTTATCTGTACTTCTCTTTGGTATCAAAGGAAAAACAACTAAAGGTTAAAAAAAAAGTTACATGGTTTCTAATTAGACAGTTTACCTATAAATTTCCTTTGTAATGAAAAATAATTTACAATTTCTTGTGAAAGTGAGAACCTGGGAATGAATACATTCAAATACTTGCAATTTAGACATGCTTGGCATTTACTCACTAGTAAATTATGGTAAGTGACTTAATTTTTGGAAAAGGATAGGATTAAGAACCTAGACACATGATAACTCAGAATTAACTTTAATATTTATACATTATTAAAAGTAGTTTTATTCTGAGTTCAATTCATGCAATGGTAGTCATTCAAGCAAATGACCACCAACCTACATTTCAATTGAGATTAATCTGTAAATTGAGTTTTGTTCTGTTTTTTAAAAAAAGCAGTCAACTGTCCTGGTTTCTTCTAGACTTCCTTCTGATTAAGTACATTTTCATCTTACAGTGTACAATAAGGTTACTAAAGATGAAGTCTGTGACCAGCAACCAGAACTTTATTCTCAAGTGGGCTCTTCCTTTATTGAATAAATGCCATTCACATCTCAACTGAATTTAAGATCTTGGTCTCATTACTTTTATATTCAAGATAATTGGCTTGGACAGAGGTAATTTAGCGAAGTGGTTTTCTAACAACTTTGTGGAGAGAAACTTTAACAAGCAAAATATTCCACAGACTAATGATTTCTCCTACTGCTGTTGCCAAACAAAAACCAAACACCACTTCCTTGAATGCATGGCAAAACTGGTTTACATTTTTATAACTTACCAACAAAGTGTCTATTGTTTGTATTCAGCTAACTTATTCCACAAAAGACTACTGCTAATACTTTGAGAAACTTGTTAAAAGTCTCTTCAAAATCAGGCACAGTGGTGTATGCCTACAGTTCCAGCTACTTGGGAGGCAAGTGAATTACTCGGCGCCTAGGCATTTGAGACCAACCTGAGTAACACAGCAAGACCCTGTCTCAAAATGAGAAAAAAGAGCAACAACAAAAAGTCCATGTAGGCTCGATGCCTGTAGCTCAGTGGCTAGGGCGTCAGCCACATACACAAGAGCTGGCGGGTTCGAATCCAGACCAGGCCCGCCAAACAACAATGACAACTACAACCAAAAAATAGCTGAATGTTGTGGTGGGCACCTGTAGTCCCAGCTACTTGGGAGGCTGAGGCAAGAGAATCGCTTAAGCCCAAGAGTTTGAGGTTGCTATGAGTTGTGATGCCATGGCACTCTACCCAGGTTGACAGCTTGAGACTCTCTTCAAAAAAAAAAATAAATGAATAAAAATTCCATGTAAATCTACTGAGTTTATAAAATTGACCTGAAGAATTACTCATTCAGATGATGGATACATACATGGTCTTTTATTTAGTCATACAGCAGTTGTAAATTACAAGGGGCCTTTTATAAAAATTCAGTATACCTAATATGCACACATTAATGAATTAATCTTGCCCCATAAGTCAGTTTTCTTTATTCTATTTGATATTTCCATCAAAGGTTTGATAAGTCTAGCAATTTCTCCTGTTTACTTAGATGAACTTCTAAAACTTTTTTTTTTTGAGACAGAGTCTCACTGTGTTACCCTCATTAAAGTGCTGTAGCATCACAGCAACTTCAAACTCTAGGGCTTAAGTGATTCTCTTGCCTCAGGCTCCCAAGTAGCTGGGACGACAGGCACCCGCCACAACACCTGGCTACCTTTTTTTTTTTCTTTTTACAGTTTTTGGCCATGGCTGGGTCTGAACCCACCACCTCCGGCATGAGGCCAGCGCCCTACTCCTTCGAGTCACAGGCGCCAGCATGGCTACTTTTTTTTGTTGTTACAGTTGTTGTTTGGCTGGCCTGGGCTGGATTTGAACCTGCCAGCCTCGGGGTATGTGGCCAGTACCTTGAGCTATGGGCACCGTGCCACTGAAATTATGTTTTAATTTATTGTGACTATTCATAGAAGATTAAATAATTTTGAAGTTTTCTTATTTCTACTGCACTGGATAACTTAAATTTTTAAGAGGCTTGTATTATTTTCCTTTTTTTTTTTTTTTTTTTTGACAGTCTCACTCTGTCAGAGTGACAGTCTCACTCTGTTACCCTGGGTAGAGTGCTGTGGCCTCATAACTCTAGCAACCTCCTGGGCTCAGGGAATCCTCTTGCCTCAATCTCTCAAGTAGCTGGGACTATAGGCACTCACCACCACGCCCCAACTACTTTTTTTGCTATTTTTGGTAGAGACAGGGTCTTGCTTTTGCCCAGGCTGGTCTCGAACTCCTGAGCTCAGGCAACTCACCCAGCTCGGCCTGCCAGAGTGCTAGGATCACAGGTGTGAGGCACTGCACCCAGCCATATTTTCTATAGCCTTCTGAATACATCATGTGATTCTGATCTTTTAAGCCAGTTTTTCATCTTTTTTCCATATCTGCCAATTACTATTTTTGTTTAATCATAAGCAATAAATACTCAGCCATGTGAATGGATTTTGTTTGTTTGTTTGTTTGTAGAGACAGAGTTTCACTTTGTCGCCCTTGGTAGAGTGCAACCTCCAACTCCTGGGTTTAGGTGATTCCCTTGCCTCAGCCTCCCGAGTGGCTGGGATTACAGGTGCCCGCCATAATGCCCGGCTATTTTTTGTTGCAGTTTGGCTGGGGCCAGGTTTGAACCCGCCACCCTCGGTATATGAGGCCGGCACTCTACTCACTGAGCCATAGGCGCTGCCCAATGTGAATGGATTCTAACGTAAGTACTACAAATAGTTGTATCTCTCTTCACAATTTACACTCTGTTTTCATTTACTTTATCTCTCATAATCCTTACCATCACATTTGGAAGTATAACATAATTAACATTTTCAAGGTAAGTTAAATGAGGTTCAAACAGGTTAAGATACTTGCTCACAATCACACGGCCTGTAATGGGTATAGATGAAACTTGGTTTTCTAACTCTCAAGTTAATTGATATTTCTACAGTACTGCTCAGAACCTGTTTGCATTCTTTGTAGTTGCCTCAATTTTGACAAACAGTTGTCTTTTGAGAATATGTTTAACCTTTAGATGGAGCCTGAGCAAACTCTGGTAAATTTGGTGGAAAGCAATTTTAAAAGGAAAAAACAGTGGGCATGGTGGCTCAGGCCTGTAATTCCAGTAAGTCAGGAGGCTGAAGTGGGAAAATCTCTTAAGGCCAGGAATTTGAGACCAGCCTGGGCAACACAGTAAGACCCTGTCTCTAAAAAACTTAAAAGAATAAGCTGGGCAAGGTAGTTTATGCTTATGGTCCCAGCTCCTTGGTAGCCTGCAGAAGGATCACTTGAGCCTAGGAGGACGTGGCTACAGAGGATGCAGTGAACTATAATTGTGCCACTGCACACCACCTCCAGTAAATAAATGGAAAAAACGAAGTAATATGACCCAAATGTGGGGCATTTCCTGAGGAAAACTTCCCACCTTATTCTGATTAATATATTCACTGTTAAAGTAACTATATAACCAGTAAACATGACTATTGTGAAGGATAGCATTCACTTTAGTTAGACTATGAATTCTCAATGGGGGTGATATAACCCAGAAAGGGGCAAAAAATTCTTAAATATAATGGTCTATGGCCTTCCAAAGCTTAATCCTATCTGATGAAATCTTACTCCTAGTAACTCAGTTTTCTCTCGCTGGTTTTCTTGGGGTATCCCACAAGCAGCATGAATTTATGGAAGATACACAAAATTATGTTAAGAACAATGGTACAAAACTATAGTGAATAGATAACTGTGATTAGAGGACTTTTCAGTTGATCAGTTGCTTGATATTGAAATCATATTGCAAGGGGTGACCTACTGACCTTTTTCTGTTTGATCTTCAAACCTTTTTTTAGTAAAAGGCAAGAGATTTATACGATCTGAAGAGAAACCAGAGTACACAAACCTTTTTTTAAGAATTAAATAAAACTAGTCTATATTTTACTTAGCCTGTCATAAATTATGCCAAGTGCCTAATTACAGTAGTATCTGAATGACTAGTACCTATTTAAAATTAGTTTCTCGTATGAAGCAAAGTTCAAAGCTAATTTCACTAAAAAGAATTTTTAAGAAGTTAATATAATTTTTCAACTATTTTTTGCTGAAAAATCAGTTTTGGATGATTTTTTAAATTTTATTTATTATTTATCTATTTGTTTATTTAGGACAGAGTTTCACTCTGTCATCCTGGATATAGTGCTGTGGCATCACAACTCACAGCAACCTCAAACGCTTTGGCTTAAGTGATTCTCTTGCCTCAGCCTCCCAAGTAGCTGGGACTACAGGTGCCTTCCACAATGCCCAGCTATTTTTTTGTTGCAGTTGTCATTCTTGTTTAGCAGGCCCAGGCCAGGTGCGAACCCACCAGTCTCTGTGTATGTGGCCAGAGCCCTAATTGCTGAGCTATGGGTGCTGAGCCATTGAAATTATGTTTTTAGTTTGTTGTGACTATTCATAGAAGGTTAATACAAAATAATTTTGAAGAACTATAGGTGCCTACTATTTTTACAACACCCGGCTATTTTTACAGGTGAGGTCTTGCCCTGGTTCAGACTGGTCTCGAACTTGTGAACTCATGCAATCCACCCGCCTTGGCCTCTCAGAGTGCTAGGATTACAGGTGTAACCCACTGAGCTGGGCCTCATTTTTAAAATTTTAATTATGTTGCTATTATGTACTTATATAAATTGTTACTTTGCATATGTAACTGATACATTACCATATATATGCAAATAAATTGCACTAAGAGTTATTTAGAAAATAATTATAAAGTTAAATTTAATAGCTTTCTCATTTTTAAGGTTTAACTGTAGTCTTAATCTTTTTTTTTAATTTAAAAAGTTTTATTTTGCAGATTTAGAAATTTGAGTTTTAATAACTACAAAAGAAATTCAGTCACACTTAGTGATTAACAGAATGTAGTGGTGTATTATCTGAACAGAAATCATGCTGATGTGCCATAATAAATTGTCTATTAGTAAAAAAATACACTTTAGGGCACAGCATTGTATCACAAATTACAGTAGGGATACTTTGCAAGAATTTATAGTCTTAATCTTATTTAACTCAACTATATTTAGTCATTCTTCAGCCTGTATCGAATAAAAAGAGTAAGCTTTGTACCTACTCTTTCTATTTATAAAACACAGATAGACATACAATACATAAACAGATATGCAGTATAGCTCTGGTATTAAAATTTCATAGGGGGATGACTAGGGCAAAAAAATGTATACAAAAGCTCCAAGAGGGGAGAATAGGGTAAAAATAGAAAATGGCTGAGAAACACTGCCTCAGTTGTATGAGCTTCCGCATGTATATAAAATACAAAGATGCCTTAATTCTTTACAGCCATTCCTTCTCAATCTTTCTAGTTTGTGTTGATTTATTTTGGAAAAAAGGTGTTTTATTACTACAAATATTACAAAATCTGTTTTATTCAAAGAAAAATGCATAAGAGTAAATTGTCCTTTTAAGTAGAAGAGCATAAAATAGTCCAAAATGTGAAAGTTCTGGTGTGACTTAGGGTAATATTAATTCAATAGTCCATTAAAATGCCTGTGTATGTAACTTCTCATTCCAGGCAGTAATGGACAATAGATATTACTTAAGCTATTGAATTCTCTGTTTGGAGATGTTTTTACTAATCTTGACTACTAGACAAATAATACTTATTTCAAAGATTAACTTAAGAAAAACCAGTGTCAGCTGGGTACAGTGGCTCATGCCTGATATCTTAGTACTTTGGAAGGCTGAGGCTAGCAGATTGCGTGAGCTCAGGAGTTTGAGACTAGCCAGCCTGAGCAAAAGCAAGACTGTCTCTACTAAAAATAGAAGAACTATCTGGGTGTTGTGGCGAGCACCTATAATCCCAGCAGCTTGGGAGGCTGAGCAGAAGGACTGTTTGAGCACAAAGTTTGAGGTTGCTGTGAGCTATGATACCAGCCACAGCACTCTATCCAGGGCAAGAGTCAGACTCTGTTTCGAAACAAAAACAAAATCAACACAGCTAAAGATAAAAGTTTTGTTTAAATCTAATTTTTAGAAAATAGATTTGTAAATTTGGTGTAGATAGTACGAGTGTGTGGGACTGCGTGAGTTTAGATCCTGGCTTTGCTTGCTGTTCACTATCTGTGTAATCTTTAGCAACTTACTTAACTGTTCTATGCCTCAGTTTCCTAAGTACTATGAAAATAATGCTATGTACCTTAAAGGATTCTGGTACTGAAAAGGCTTAGAACACTGGCCTGGCACATCAATACAATGTGAACTATTGTAAACTCAATTCTTTTCTCTCAATTGTTTAAGGAGAGATTGATTCTATGCAAGAGCAAAAAGGTATTTTTTTGCTAAGTTTATGTCCATAAGGGATCAGATACTGTAATTGAAGAGAAATAAAAATTGATAGAAATTTTGTACAATTTTATATACTGAAATATAAATTTTAGTTCTTGTTCATACACCTCCAAGTATTTATCCATCTAAAATGATTTTTAAAATTACTATTTCTCTTATTTGTTAATAGTTAATGCAAATAGTTTTCTGAGCTCTGAAGAGATACAAAATATTTAGAAAATATTCTCTATGTGTTGGACACATCTTTGTAAAATTTTGCAATGAAAATAAAAGTACTTGTAGCTACAATTTTGCCTATGTATGGTGACTATAGGGGTGTCTTCTGGGACACCCTGTTATTTAAAAAAGTATTTTCAATGAGTATCTTAAGAAATTATGGTTGAGACATTGTTTTCCCTCACTCACTCATACATATATTCAGTGTTTACTGAGTATCAATTCTGTGCCAGTCATTTAGTAAACAAAGACCAGTAATTTTGATAATAGCTAGTACTTACAATAATGTTATGTGCCAGGGATGTTCTAAGCATCATGTGGTAGAAGGCAAGAGTTTTGGTCCATCCTGTCTCCCTGCAGGCTTATTTAACTTCTCTGAGCCATGTCTGTAAAATGGGAGTCCAGAATCAAAGAGTCTATATCATGGTGGGTTGGAAAGATTAATTTAGGAGCATATAACATGCCAACCCTTGTTTATTGCAAACGTTAGACACTCTGTATTTGTTCTTCCTCTTTCTATAAACTCATGGTTTAGTTTTAATACTATATTGATTAAAGAAAATATTACAATAAAATAATAGAAAGGAACAGGGAAACACACCAGTGAGATAAGAAAAGGGAGATGTTGAAAGAGAATAAATGGTCTTTTGTCAAACTCTAAACTCAAAGAGTTATACCAAGTATTTTCTTTCTATATAGTTTCCTATGGTCAGATCTTTTACTTTCAGATAATTACCTTTACTTTTAAGTAATTACCTTCACTTTTTAGGTAATTACTTTCCAATTATGTAAAAAGAGTGAGGTCTGAGTAACAAACACTAATTTATACACAGATACGCATACAGATTACTGTATTGTTTATTTTGAGAAATAAAACTATGGACAAAGATGGTATAGCCACTAGCTCAAGAAATATAAGATACATACCTGAACTTTTTTTTTTTTTGATACAGGGTCTTACTCTAACCCCCAAGCTGGAGTATAGGGGTGTGATCATAGCTCACTATAGCCTTGAGCTCTAAAACAGTAGCTTTTAGTTGAAATGGAGTGTATGCTAGCCAGAAAGACAGGTTTAAAATGCCACAGTACAAGGGAAATACTCATCTATTAACTTAAAGAAAATATTTAGTCAGGATCAAAACAAAATGCCTAGAAAGTCATGGGATTAAAACCAACCAACCAACCCCCCACCCCAAACCATAAAAACAAATAGACAAAAAAAGCCTAAACAAAAAGAAAAAGGTTAATGAACAAACTTTTAGTTTGTAAGATGGCCTATTATTATGGGCTTTTTAAAATCATATGGAATTATCTAATACTGATGCTTAGTACTGAATGTGCTAAACTTCCCTTCCTTACAGATAACCTATGGTAACCTTAAAGGTAATCTAGTTTACCTAGTACAATTCTGTTCATTTCTGGAACTTTTCCCTTTCTTACCTATTTTTCTAGCCATCACCTAAATTCAGATTTATGGAAACTAGAAATAAATCTTCCTAATAAGTGCCTTCAGCCCTATAGAGTGGACAGAAACAGAGGACAGTTCACATCCTGATTATTACTCAGCCAAAGGAACCCAATTAAAGGAGATTACTTACGTGTGAACTCCATCTGATTTTCTTTGTTCAAAAACTAAGGTTTTGCCTTCTGGAGAGACAAGATGGAAATCAATATCTAATCCTGCTCCATCTAAAACCTGTTAAAGAGTAAACAAGAGAAAAACAGATTATGAATTCTCAAAATATATAAAATAAATAAAATTAAAAATTAAAAAAAATCTTTATACAATGTGAAGATACTCTTTCTTTTTTTTTTTTTTTTGAGTAGACTCTTACTTACCCTCGGTAGAGTGCTGTGACATCACAGCTCACAGCAACCTCTAACTCTTGGGCTTAAGCGATTGTCTTGCCTCAGCCTCCCAAGTAACTGGGACTACAGGTGCCTGCCTCAACGCCCGGCTATTTTTGTTGTTGTTGTAGTTGTCATTGTTCAGCAGGCCTGGACTAGGCTTGAGCCTACCACCCTTGGTGTATGTGGCCAGTGCCCTACCCACTGAGCCATGGGCACATTCTTTCTAAACCTAGAGGGATAAGAATACCAATAGAAAGGAGCTGAAAGTTTACCTAGTTCAATTCTGTTCATTTCTGGAACTTGTCCCTTCCTTACCCATTTTTTCTAGCCATCACCTAAATTCAGATTTATGGATATTGCAGAATGTAGAAACTAACAAGTGCCTTCAGCCCTATAGAGTGGACAGAAACAGAGGGTAGTTTAAATCCTAGGTCTTTAAATTAAAATTTAAGTTACAGTCTATGTAACTTTGAGTTTGTTTCCTTTGTTTTTTTTTTTTTTTAATTGAGACAGAGTCTCACTTTGTCACCCTCCAAAGAGTGCCGTGGCATCACATATGGCTCATAGCAACCTCAAACTCTTGGGCTCAAGTGATTCTCTTGCCTCAGCCTCCTGAGTAGCTGGGACTACAGGTGGCAGCCACGATGCCCAGCTATTTTGTTGTTGTTGTTGTTGTTGTTGTTGTTTAGCAGGCCCAGGCCAGGTTCAAACCCACCAGCCCTGAAGCATGTGGCTAACGCCCTAACCACTTAGCTATGGGTGCCCAGCCAGAGTTTGTTTCCTTTTTAATAAAAGAATATTTATCTACTTTTCTTAGCCTGGAATTGAAGATTTCCATGTTCTGACTCCAAGTAACTTCTGTTTTAATTTGTTTTGAGACAGGATCTTGCTCTGTTGCCCCAGGTAGAGTGCGGTGGTGTCATGAGAACTCACTGCAACCTCATACTCTTGAGTCAAGGGATCCTCCTCCCTCAGCCTCTCAAGCAGTTAGGAATGCAGGCACACGCCACATGCCTGGCTCATTTTTTCTATTTTTTGTAAAGATAAGGTCTTATTCTTGCTCAAGCTGGTCTCAAGCTCCTGACCACAAGTAATCTTCTTGCCTCAGCCTCCCCAAAGTGCTAGGATTGCAAGAGTGAGCCACAATGTCTGGCCTCCAAGTGATTTTTTTTTTAACACATTCTTTTACTAACTCCCCAATATGAGCTGTGTATTCTAATCATACCAGTTCATTTACTAGCCAATGAATACGCTCTGTTCTTTAACAATTCAAAAATCTCATGATGATGATAGCAGCTAACAATAATAGTTTATGCCACACATTGTTTTAAATGCTTTATGTGGATTAATTTATTACTTAGAACAATTTTAAAAGATAGGCCCTATTATTCTCATTTAACAAAAAAGCAAAACACAAAACAAAAACAGAAGCACAAAGAAGTCATCTTTCAAAATGATAAAGTCAATAAGGGGCATGGTCAAAGTTTGAACTCAGCAATCTGGCCTCTAGGGTAAATTTTCTTTTCTTTTTTTTTTTTTTTGAGATAGAGTCTTACTCTGTTGTCCCAGGCAGGAGTGTGGTGGAGCCACCACAGCAACCTCAAACTCCTGGGCTCAAGCAGTGCTCCTTCATAGTACATATTCACTTTTTTTTTTTTTAAAACAGAGCAGTGCTCCTGCCTCACCCTTCATAGTACATATTCACTTTTTTTTTTTGAGACAGAGCCTCAAGCTGTCGCTCTGGGTAGAATGCCGTGGCATCACAGCTCACAGGACCCTCCATCTCCTGGGCTTAAGCGATTCTCTTGCCTCAGCCTCCCAAGTAGCTGGGACTACAGGCACCTCCCACAATGCCCGGCTGCCCGGCTATTTTTTGGTTGTAGTTGTCATTATTGTTAGGCAGGTCTGGGCTGGATTCGAACCCGCCAGCTCTGGTTATGTGGCTGGCACCTTACCTGCTTGAGCTACAGGCGCTGAGCCCATATTAACTTTTAATGTGTATGCTCTGCCACCTCTACTGGTCCTTCCATCCTTCTGAATAGTTCTTTACCAAATTTTACCCATTCTTCTAGGTCCTTTGAAATGTTTTCTGAATCTTCCTACCAAGTTCTCTCATATTCTCCCTTGTATTCCATAGAATGGGTACTTATCTTCTGTCTGGCACTTAGTCATACATTAAATGCCGTATTTTTAGGAACCTTAGTTTTTAGGATTCACTTAACACAAACTTGTACCTTTATGGAAACCTATGTTGCACATCTAACACGTGATATCATGGGTGAAAATTTTATACATTGCTCATTATTTTTGTAAGGATATTGGGCCTAACAATGGTATTATCAATTGATATTTCAATTTTTGTCACACTTGCAAATATGTTAATTAACATTAACATATTTTTGTCATCCTATACAAATTAAAATGGCTTAGTGTTTCCCTATAGATCTGTATCTGCTACTCTCTCTTCCAGGCTTCCTCTCTCCCCTCTTTTTCTCTTCTGTATTTACAGTGTTTGTTAACATGCAAAAAATATCTATTTGGAGCACTATGTGGTATAGCCTATGAAAGAGAGGCATATATACAATGGCTACTCTTTTTCTTAAACAGCACTCCATTTTTTTTTTCCTTAGTGGCTTTAATGTAATGATATAAAAGATTACCTACTGCTGTGCTCTTCTTGATCAACAGAAATGGTTTCAAATGGCTGGCTAAACATACACAATTCTTTTACTTCTTATAAATGCCAATTAAGTGAAGACAAAACAGTAACAATAATCTATAACAACAATGGAAATCTGACAAGGCTTGAACAGAAGGAATTTCTGGAAGATTAGTCAACTGAGCAAAGGATATATTTAGCTACTAATATTTGTCAGTCTCAAAATCCTAACTTACACTAGAAAAACACCAAATATTTGCTGAAATTGATGCCTTCTTTTTCATACTACTGGTTTTTCTCAGAGGATCAAACTCTGAAAAAATGGTTATGTAAGACTTAAAAATACATATCCTCAGAAAATTCAAGAATGTACCATCCATAAAAAACATGAAGATGCCAACATGAAAAAAGGTCTTAGAGAAAACAAATACATGATTACCAAAATAAAACCTTGACAGATGGAATGATAACAGATCATGGACAGAGACTAAAAATCAGAGAATTAGGAGGAGCAGAGAATTCTCAGAACAAGGTGAAAAGCTATAGATGAAAAAAATAGCATGTGGGGCAGCACCTGTGGCTAGGTGAGTAGGGCGCTGGCCCCATAATACTGAGGGTGGTGGGTTCAAACCCGACCCTGGCCAAACTGCAACAAAAAATGGCCAGGCGTTGTGGCGAGCGCCTATAGTACCAGCTACTCAGAAGGCTGAGGCAAGAGAATCGCCTAAACCCAAGAGCTAGAAGTTGCTGTGAACTGTGACTACCAAGGGCGACAAAGTGAGGCTCTGTCTCTTAAAAAAAAAACAAAAAGGAAAGAAAAGATAGCATGAAAGAAATGGGTTGCAGCCTTCATGAACAGAGCTAAAGATTTCTGATATTCATCTAATAAGCATCTCAGAGGGACAGAGAAAGGATGAAATCATTAAAGATGAGAAGAAAAATTTTTATTTCAAAATATAAAAATCTAGGCCAGGCATGGTGGCCCACACCTATCATCTTAGCACTCTGGAAGGCTGAGGCAGGAGAATCACTTGAGTTCAGGAGTTTAAGACCAGCCCAAGTAAGGGCAAGACCCTATTCTCTACTAGAAATAGAAAAAATTAGTTGAGCATGGTGGTATGCACCTGTAGTCCGAGCTACTTGGGATGTTGAGGCAGAAGATTACTTGAGGCCAGGAGTATTTTTTTAATTTGTTTTCTTTTTTGAGACAGAGTCTCACTTTGTTGCCCTTGGTAGAGTGCCATGACATTATCATAGCTCACAGCAACCTCAAACTGTTGGGCTCAAGCATCCTCTTGCCTCAGTTTTCTACTTTTAGTAGAGATGGGGTCTCACTCATGCTCAGGCAGGTCTCGAATTCCTGAACTCAAGCAATCCACCCTCTTAGGCTTCCCAGAGTGCTAGGATTACAGGTGTGAGCCACTGTGCCCAGCCTGAGGCCAAGAGTTAAAGGCTGTAATATGCCTGTGAATAGCCACTGCACTCCAACCTGGGCAACAGAGTGAGACCTAATCTATAAATAAATAAATAAAGCTATTTTCATATATCCGAGGACTGAAAACATTCTTAAAGAATTACTCCAGGATATCCTCCAAAACCCCAGAACACATAGCCATTAAATCAGAAAAGAAGCAATGTAACAAAGATAAGTAAAGATTTTAACAACGTTAAAAAGCCATTACTGGGGAGTGCTCCAAGATGGGGACCTAGAGGTATCTTCTCACTAGCTTCTCTTGGGAAGGTTGGGCAGAGCCTCTACCTTCTTGATTATCCAGCTCAGAAACAGCATTGTAAAGGCACAGAGTGAGAGCATGGAACACCAGGAGTGGAAAAGATAAGAAAGGAAGGAAAAGCATGGAAAGCAGGTACAAGGAAGTAGTGACCCAGGTACAGAGCCTATATCTGGAATCGCTGTGGGTTTAGGGCGGTTGGAAAACCACCACCACTCCCCACAGGCCCCTAGGGGGGTAGACCAGGAAAGGACCTGAATCCTGGGTAGGCACCTGTTCCTCTGGGTGGAGGGTATAGAGTGAAGCAAGTAGGAGCTGGGAACCCACAAGACTGGATGTTGCTCAAAAGCCAGTCCTGCACAAGACTGAAGAGCGCAAAGATTGGCTCGTGGCTTCTTTTGGGACAGGGCTAGTTAAGTTGTGGCTGGGTGCTTCCCTTGTGGAGGGCAGGAAAGTGTGGGCACAGAATCTGAGGAGCAGGTGACCTGGCTGCCTAGCAAGCACTGGGGAAACGGAGCACCGCTCTCCCATTTTAGTGAGATCACTGAAGCCCTGAGTCTGCTAATGCCCATGTGGGCCCACACTGGCACAACTTTCCAGAGAGACTGCATGGCAGACTTCAGCTGTGCCTTCCAACCTTGGGCAGCCATCTTTGAGCTAAGCCTGCAGCTATGCTAACCAGATCAGAGAGGTCCTGCCACCACCCTCTGCATCCTGGGCATCATTTGGATCATGGAGGTACAACTCTAGCCTTAGGTAAAAATAAAACACATACTATCCCAGAAATAGGTTGCAATGCCCTTGAAGGTCCTGGTGTACTCTCCAGGCCTAGGGGCTTTACCACCCACACAGTTTTGGTTCCCAGAACAGGAAAACCAGTCCTGATCTCCTTGGCAACCAGCTGTAAAACATCAAATGCTTCAATATCCAGCCTTGGATCTCCATACCCAAAAGCAACTGTTTTATTCACTAATACTAGAGCACCACCTAGTATCCTTACTAAAAAAATTTTTTTAACACTCTATAAGAAGAACATAGTAATTACAATAAATTTTTTTAACTTTCTTTTTCCTTTGATTAATATTCAAGGTACGAAAAGAGGATTAGATTAACCACAGTTACATATATGTACTGTTTTTCTTTCATATTTTTTCTTTACTCTTTCCCTTTCTCTCATCTTTTTAAAAATTGTTTTTTTTTTCATTTTTTTAAATCATTATCTCATTATTTTTCTTCTTTTTTCCCCTTAGCAAAAGGCCATTTTAATCTCAAAGCCTAGAGGCAAAGAAGAACAAAGGGAAGGAGGAAGAACAAGAATAGGGTAAGGAAATAAAGAAGAAGAAATCATATATGAGAAGAAACCAGCCAAAAATTTCTGGTAACATAAACAATCAGAATAGATCAACTCCCCCAATGGATCACAATGGAGCTACCATAGAAGAGTCCAACTATAAACATAATCTGGAAATGACAGAAATGAAATTCAGATTTTGGCTGGCAAAAATGATGAAGGGAATTGAGGGCAAAGTGGAAAACTAGCAAAAGGAAATCCAAGAACTGTCCCAAGAAATTAAAAAAATTAAAGATAAACTCTCCAAGGATTGCAACAAAATTAGAAAAGATATAATGGAGCTTAATGAATTGAAGGAGGCATTGAGGGAGTTCCAAACTTCAACAGAAAGTTTCAACAATAAGTTGAACCATGGAGAAGAAAGAATCTCAGATCCTTAAGGCAATCTTCTCAAACTAACCCAGTCATTTAAAGATGTAGAGAGGAGGAGAGTAAAGACAGAGCAATCTCTTAGAGCAGTGGTTCTCCACCTTTCTAATGCTGCGGCCCTTTAATACAGTTCCTGTGGGTTGTGACCCACATGTTGAGAACCACTGTCTTAGAGATTTATGGGACTACATGAAGCATACAAACATATGAATTATAACATATGAAGTATATGAATTCTTCCTGAAGGAGAATTCCAAACACATAGAAGCCCTACTTGATGTTACTGAGCTGAAAATTTCCCAAGCATACAGCTACTAGATACAGTAATAGGTGTATGCTTGGGATACAGACATACACCTACTAGAAGGATGTTGAATCCCAGGTCACTTCAGTTCAAACAGACCATCTCAGAGACACACTGTAATTAACCTGGCCAAAGTCAAAATCAAAGAGAAACTTCTGGAAGCTGCTGGGTGTAAGCAGCATCAGACCTACAAGGGTAAACCCATCACGTTAACAGCTGATTTCTCAGTGGATGCTATACAAGACACAAGAAAGTAGGTTTTTATCTTCAATCTTCTCAAATAAAACTGCTAACCTAGGATTTTATATCCTGAAAAACTAAGTTTCATATTTGATGGAGAAATCAAACCTTTCATTGACAAATATTGAGGAGATTTATAATTACAAGACTAGCTCTGCAAGAAATTTTCAGACTGTACTTTACACAGACCAATACACTGGACCATCAGCAAAGCCAAGACACCTACAAACTAAAGGACAAAGCCTAGCTATCACAATGGCCAAAGTGACAAAACAAGACAACGCAGTTCCATGCAACATCATGAACAGAACTCCACCCTACTTATCAATTCTCTAAAGAAAAGTGAATGGCTTGAATTCCCCAATGATGAGACATGGGCTGATTGACTCAATAAAAAAAATACAAGCTAGGGTGCAGTGGCTTACACTTTTAACCCTAGCACTCTGGGAGGCCAAGGCAGGTGAACTGCTTGAGTTCATGAATTAGAGACCAGCCTGAGAAGGAGCAAGACCCTATCTCTATTACAAATGGAAAAACCATCTGTACATAGTGGCCCACAACTGTAGTCCCAGCTATTTGGGAGGCTAAGGCAAGAGGATTGCTCAAGCCCAAGAGTTTGAAGTTGCTGTGAGCAATCATGACGCCATGGGACTCTACCCAGGGCAACATGATGAGACTCTGTCTCAAAAAACAAAAAATAAAAAATATAAGCCAAGTATGTGCTGTCTTCAGAAAATGCATCTAACTCCTAAGGATAAATCAAGACTCAGAGTGAAGGGTTTGAAAATATTTCATAAAATGAAAACCAAAAGAAAGCAAGAGTTGCAGCCGGGCGTGGTGGCTCATGCCTGTAATCTTAGCTCTCTGGGAGGCCAAGGCAGGTGGATTTCCTGAGCTCACAGGTTCAAGATCAGCCGGAGAAAAGCAAGACTCCATCTCTAAAAATAGCCAGGTGTTGTCACGGACCCCTATAGTCCCAGCTACTCAGGAGACTGAGGCAAGAGGATTACTTGAGCCCAGGAGTTTGAGGTTGGGTGAGCTATGACACCATGGCACTCCACCAACAGCAACAAAGTGAGACTCTGTCTCAGGAAAAAAAAAAAAAAGAAATTTGCAATTTTGCAGATACAATTGACTTTAAAGCAACAAAAATAAAAACAGACGGGCAGTACCTGTGGCTCAAAGGAGTAGGGCGCCAGCCCCATATTCCAGAGGTGGCAGGTTCAAACCCAGCCCCGGCCAGAAACACAAAAATAAATAAATAAATAAATAAAAACAGACAATGATGGACACTTTATACCAGTTAAGGGAATAATCCAACAAGAAGACATTTCAATCCTAAATATATATGCACCTAAACTTAAAACACTCCCAGATTTATAAAGCAAACCTTACTTGGTCTGAATATGATAAACAACACTGCTGTAATAGCTGGGAACTTTAACACGCCACTAACAGAAATGGACAGATCCTCCAAGCAGAAACTAAAGAAACATTGGAATTAAACATGATTTGAGAACAAATGGGTTTTACAAACATAAACAGGGCACAGGTGCAGTGGTTCATGAGAGTGAGGCAGGTGGATTGCTTGAGCTCATAATTTCGAGACCAGCCTAAGTAAGAACAAGACCCTGTCTCTAAAAATATCTGGGTGTTGTGGCAGGCACTTGTAGTCCCAGCTATTCTGGAGGCTGAGGCAAAAGGATTGCGTAAGCCCAAGAGTTTGATGTTGTTCTGAGCTATGACACCATGGCATTCTACTACCAAGGGTGACAATCTGAAACTCTTGTCTCAAAAAAAAAAAAAAAAAAAATACACAGAGAGAACATTTTGCCCCAATACTAGTGAATATACATTCTTCTCATCAGCTCATGGATCATTCTCTCAGATCAATCATATCTCTAGGATAAAAATCAAGCCTCAGCAAATTTAAAAAACAGGAATTATACCTTGTATCATTATGGACCACAATGGAAAAAAACAGAACTCAATTCCCACAAACACTCATCCCCACACAAAGTGATGGAAAGTAAACAACCTTTTGCTGAACAACAGTTGGGTCAAGAAAGAGATAAGGGAGGAAATCATAAGATTACTTGAAAAAGAAAATGACAACAAAGACACAAACTATTAAAACCTGTGAGATAGTGCAAAAGCAGTCCTAAGAGGGAAATTTATCACATGAAATGCCCATGTCCAGAAATCAAAAAGAGTGCAAATCATCAATCTAATGATCATTTTAAGGATCTAGGAAAGGAATCCAATCCCAAACCCAGAGATACAAAAGATCATCACCAAATACTACAAAATACTCTATGCCCAGAAATCTGAAAACATGGAAGAAATGGACCAATTCCTGGAATCACAATGCCTCCCTAGACTCGAACCAGGAACAGAACTCTGCTTCTTATCAAGCACCAAAATTATAACATCAATAGAAAAATCTTCCAACATAAAAAGTCCTGGACCAGATGGTTTCACACCAGAAATCTACCAAACCTTCAAAGAATAGCTCATACCTATATTACAGAACCTATTTCAAAATACTGAGAAGGAAGGCAGGCTCCCAACTCCTACTAAGCAAATATCACCCTGAGACCAAAAACCAGGAAAGAACACAACCAAAAAAGAAAACTACAGAGCACTATCATTAATGAATGTTAATGTAAAAATACTCAATAACATCTTACCAAATATAATTCAGCTACATATCAAAAAAATAATTCATCACAACCAGGTGGGCTTCATCCCGGGGATGCAAAGCTGATTCAACATATACACAAATCCATAAATCTAATTCACTGCATAAACAGAAGTAAAAAAAACCCATATGCTCCTCTCGATAGATGCAGAAAAAGCCATTTGACAAAATACAGCATCCTTTTTTGGTAAGAACACTTAAGAAAATAGGCATCAGCTCGGCGCCTGTGGCTCAACGGGTTAAAGTGCCAGCCACGTACACCTGAGCTGGCGGGTTCGAATCCAACCCGGGCCCGCCATACAACAATGACGGCTGCAACCAAAAAACAGCTGGGCTGTAGTCCCAGCTACTTGGGAGGCAGAGGTAGGAGACTCGCTTGAGCCCAGGAATTGGAGGATGCTGTGAGCT
>CAUYRH010102538.1:0-21281 GCA_963574655.1 Perodicticus potto | reverse complement strand
GCATGAGAGAACAGCAAGTCATCCCAATTGCAGGGGCTGGGAGAAAAATTTGGTAACCAGCTGTCCAGACACCCCCTGTATAGTTATGGATTTGGGAGATAAAAGACCAGGATTGGAGAGAAGTACAGAAAAAGTTGCTCCAGTGTCCAAAAGAAATTTTTTCTCCTGGCGCTCCGCTATAAGGCAAACCTGGGACTCTTGAGGGGTGATGACACAAGCTGGAGCCATGAGAATTTTCCCCAGGCACTCTCAGTCCAGTTTGGGCTCCAATGGGGTCCCTGTTCCAGGAGGCCTTCGCCTCTGGGGACAGGTTGGAGAGAAGTTTTGATAAATCTGTATATCAATTTGGGGAAAACTGGCATCTTTACTATGATGGGAGGCAGAATAAGGACCCTTCAAAGATCTTCGTGTTCTAACTCCTGCAGCATGTGAATATGTTCATTTATATGGCAAAAGAGACATTGCAGATGTGGTACTTCACTCTCCCCTCAGAGCCTTCATAAAATACCTACTCTGCTAATAAAAAAAAAAAATGAGACTTCAAAAATTTACTTTTTTCTTTTTTTGGATACTTCAAAAATTGTAAACTATAAGAAAATAAATTTGTGTTATTTTAAGCCACTAAGTTTGTGGTAATTTGTTACAGCGATGATTGAAAACTAATACAACTATGTTGAGGCTTCCAATCGATGAATAAAAATGGTGTGTCTCAGCTGAGCGCCTGTAGCTCAGTGGCTAGGGCGCCAGCCACATTGACCAGAGCAGGTTCGAATCCAGTCCAGGCCTACCAAACAACAACAACAACTACAAACAAAACATAGCCAGGCGTTGTGGCAGGCATCTGTAGTCCCAGCTACTTGGGAAGCTGAGGCAAGACAATCACCTAAGCCCAAGAGTTTGAGGTTACTGTGAGCTGTGACGTCACAGCACTCTACTAAGGGCAACATAGTGAGACTCTGTCTCAAGAAAAAAAAGAAGGTGTGTCTCTCTGTTCATATAGATCTTCTTTGATTTCTTTCCTCAGCATTTTGTAGCTGTAGCATACCAGTATTCTGTTAGATTTTATACTTGAGAATTTCATTTTCTGAGTGATGAAAATGATTCTGTACTTGAAGTTCAGTGTCCATGAATGTATTGCTCATATATAGATGTACAATTGATTCGTATATGTTTGTTTCGAGTCATGTAACCTGGCTGAACTTACTGATTAGTTCTAAGAGATCTTTTGGTAGATTCCTTATAATTTTTTAAGTAGATAAGCATGTTGTCTACAAATTGTGGCAGTTTGATTTTTTTCCTGACCTTTATTGAATAGTGATAGTGAACATCCTTGCCTCACTCCTGAACTTAGAAGGAAAAGATTCAGTGTTTCACCATTAAGTACCTTAGTTTAAAGTTTTTATCGATACTCTTAATCAAGTTGAGAATTCTCTACTACTCAATTTCTGGAGTTTTTACCACTAATGAGTGTTGAATTTGGTCAAATGATTTTTCTGCACCGACTGATAGAATCATGTGGATTTTTCTTTATACTATTACTATGGTGGATTAATATTAATTTTTTTAAATATTGAACTAGCCTTGCACCCACGAAATAAACCCTACTTGGTCATGGTATATAATTCTCTTTCTAATTTCTGAATTACATTTGATATTTTCTTCTGTTCTGTTCCATCCTATTTTTTAGAAATACTTTTCTGCTATATTCATGAAGATGTTAGCCTGTCGTTTTCTTTATTCATACTAACTCTGTCTGGTTTTAGAGTCAGGTAATACTACCTCCATAAAATGAATTGAAGATTATTTCCTCCTGTTTTTTAGGAGATGTGTTTGGAAGAAATCTTCAGTGACACCATCTAGGATGGAGATTTCCTTTTTGAGAAATGTTTTACATTTTAATTTCAATTTCCTTAATAATTACAGGTTTCTACAAGTTATCTATTTCATATTAGATAAGTTGTAGTTTGTGTTTTGAGGAATTGGTTAGTTTTATGCAAGGTGTCAACATTTTGTGTGTTGAGTCATTTAGAGTATCCCTTATTATCCTTTTGATGATGCAATGTCTGTAGTGATATCCAATTTCTAGTCCTAATATTGGTAACTTTTTTTCCTTTTTTCTCACTCTTTTTTATCCTCATAGAGATTTGTCAATTTTACTGATTTTTTTAAAAAACAACTTTTTGTTTCGCTGATTTTTTTTCTGTTTTTTTTTTTTGTTTGTTTGTTTTTTGTTTTTTGTTTTCTATGCATTGGTTTCTGTTATCTATATTTCTTTTCATATGTTTACTTTGGGCCTATTTGGCTTTACTTTTTCTTGTTTTCTTGAGGTAGGAGCCTACATGATTTACACGAGTCATTTAGTACTATGAATCTCTCTCTCCCCCCCTTCTTTAGTTGTGTCCCACAAATTTGAAATGTCTTCTCATTTTCATTAAGTTCAATGTATTTTTTTTTTATTAAGTTCGGTGTGATTTCTCTTGAGACTTCCTCTCTGACACACAGATTATTTATTCTGTGTTGTTTAGTTCCCTACTGTTTGGAGATTTTCCTATCTTTGTGTTATTAATTTCTAATTTGATTTCATTTTGGTCAGAGAACATATTCTGTATACTTTTAATCATTTTAATTTTTTGAGGTTTGTCTTATGGCCGAGAATGTGATCGATCTTGATATATATTCTGTGGTACTTGGAAAAAAATGTGTATTCAGTTGTTGAATGCAGTGTTCTATGAATGTGGATTAGATCCTATTGGTTGATGGAAGTATTAAATGCTACATTCTTGATGATTTTTTGTCTAATTCTTCTATTAATCATCAAGAGTGGGTTGTTAAAATCTCTAAGCATAGTTACAGATTTATCTGTTTGTTTATTCAGTTTTATCAGTTTTTATATAACATACTTTGCAACATTGATGTATGGTGCATACACATTTGGGATTATTGGATCTTCCTAATGGAGTGACCATTTTATCACTTTATAATGTCCCTCACTGTCTCTGATAATTTTCTTTGCTCTAAATTCTACCTTATCTGATATTAATATAGTCATTTGTGCTTTCTTTTGAACAGTATTTATGAGAAATATCTTTTTCTATTCTTCTCCTTTCAAATCATTGCAACATTGCAGTGAATTTCTTATACATAGCATTTATTGGGTCATGTCTTTTAATCCACTTTCTCAACCTATGTCTTTAAATTGGTATGTTTAGGCTATGCCATTTCATGTAATTGTCGATATGCTACCATTTATGTCTACCATTTTATCTTTCATTTTCTGTTTTTTCTTTCTAGTTTTTGTTACTCCACTTTTTACTTGCCTTTCTGTAGGTTGCTTGAACATTTTTTAATTCCATTTTAATTTATTTATGGTTTTCTGAATATTTGACTTTGCAAAGCTTTTCTAATGGCTGTCATAGATGGTATATTATGTATTACACATACATGTTACAACATCCTGCTGTCATCATTTTATTCTCCCACATTTTAATGTGATTGTCTTAAACATCTTCTCTACTTACATTTAGGAATATATCAGAGAGTATTACACTTTTGCTTCAACAATCAAATATAATTTGGAAAACTCAAAAGGAAAAGGGAAGTCTTTTGTATACGCTTATACAGATTTTCCCTTCCTGTGTTTTTTTGTTGATATGGCAAGGTTGTTTGTTTGTTTGTTTGTTTGTTTTGCAGTTTTTTTGGCCGGGGCTGGGTTTGAACCCGCCACCTCTGGCATATGGGGCTGGCACCCTACTCTTTTAAGCCACAGGCGCTGCCCTGTTTTATTTTTTTAATCACTTCTTTCTGTTCAAAGGACATCCATTAGCCATTACTTCAGGGGAATGCTCTGGCAAGAAATCCTCTCAGTTTTTCTTCATTTGAGAATATCTTGTCCTTCATTCCTTCATTCCTAAAGGATAGTTTTGCTGGATATAGGATTCTGGATTGACACTTCTTTTCTTTCAGAACTTGAAAAATGTTATGCCACTTCCCTCTGGCCTCCATGGTTTCTGGTGAAAAATTCCTTACTCTGCTTGAGGTTTACTCAGGTTTTTGAATTTGTCTTTTCTTTTGGCAAATCTGAGGTGTTTTCAACTGACTTTTTCTTAGACACCATTCTGTCAGAAAATGGGGTGCCATCTTATTCCTTCCAGGTGAAAGTAGAAATTCAAGTTCCACATTCAGCCTCTGTTGACACTTGAGGGGGCAGCTGCTCACTGTTGCTGGGCATGAGTGAGGCCTCCACTGATACCTCCTGGCCAGTAGGGGCAGGATTGCCTCATGGCTTCTCCCCACATCATCTCCACAGACACCGTAGGAAAGGTGGCCTCACTGACACTGGGCGGTGAAATTCTGACTCTCCACTAGACCTCTTTTCACACCACTGCAATGAGGAGGAAGGAAAGTGTCCCATTACTGCTGGATGGGAGTGGAGGTCCAGGCTGTCCACATGGTCTGCACTTATACCATGGTGGTGAGGGCGGGACAAAAATTCTCACCCCCTACTTGTGTAATATCATCGCAGCAAGGGGAGGGCTTTGGGGGCGCATCATTTCTAACCTGGTGAGAGCAGAAATCTAGGTTTCCACTTGGCATCTGTGGGCGTGGGTAAGAAACAGTTCACAGTATTTGGTGGCATTTGGCTGAGGTAGAATGGCATCATCTAAAAGTGTCTGTCTTGTCACACTGCCCCTTTCTGACCTTTTGGCTAAAGATGGTAGTCTTTTGGTTGAGGTGCTTTTTTTTGTCCACATTCATAGGCACTTCCAGTTTCTAACTTCTTCAGCTCTAAGTCTTGGCTATGTGGGACACAAGAAAACCAGGAAACTCACCTAGATGCTGGGTCCTGAGGCCCCTAATTAGTCTGTCTCCTTCCCTCTACTTGCCAGAACATTCTTACATTTCTTTATATATAACATCCAGTGCCTTTAGTTGTACTTAGCGGAAATAATAAGAAAAAGTATGTCTACTCCATCTTTCCAGAAGCAAAATTCTCCACTGAACTTTCAAAATGGTCTCCCCATGTCTTATCTTTACAGTTTATGTTTTATGCTCTCTTTAAAATACTAATAAACCATATCAGTTTCTCTCGTGAGTCCTCATTGCCTCTGGAATCATATATTACATGTGCCTGCCTGCTGTTTAAAGTCTCCCTTATCTAACTCTTACCCATCTCTGCAATCTCTCACTTCTCTGTGCCCTAGGCCCCAGAATCTCAGTGAACTGGATTCCTCTCTGGGATTCCCTGAAGACTCTGTGCTTTCTCATTGACTCACCTTGCTATTGTTATTCTGTGTACCTGCAATGCCACCTCTCCTCTGATTGTTTGTTTCCTTCCCATTCAAGGGCCACTCGAAAACTACAACCTGTCTTTCCTTCTACCCTTTGAACTCTCAGGACCACTCTGCGATGGGAACTGCATGCCGCTTGTATAGAAATTACACGTGAACACAAGTCACCTGCAATACTACATTGTGAGCTCCTTAGAGCGTGAAGGCCCCTGAGACTCTTCTTACCCTTCTCCATAGACCCCGGCACAGAGTATGGCACAAAATATATGCACAAAGGGCATGTCAAGAATTAACTCCCGCGATTCCCCATTTGATGGTCTGTGCCCCGAATCTCCTTGATTTTACATCCTGAGGTATTTAGGGAGCTGTTTTCCAAGATTAGCTTTTAAGACGGGAACTGACTGAGCATCTGGAGAGAGTGGGTTTCTAGAGTAGTTGGAGAGAAAGCATCACTCTCAACACCAGGCCAGATCTCTAGGGAAAGACATTCTGTGGCTGTCAGAGCCATAAAGACTGTTTCACAAAACCACAAGCTGATAGTGAAGAGATGAGGTACAGACAGGGAACCAGAAATCTACTGATTTACAAAAATAACTCCTCCCACCATCCAAATTAGTAGTTCAAATTCTCAGCAGCACCATCCTAAATGGGGATATATGTAAAAAGCCCTCTGTCTATTCTTGGCTCAGCAGGCACCTCTATCCAACACTGCCATTGAGATTGGCTTTCCACTGAGAGGTCCAATCTGGAAACCAGTATCCTTCATTGAATCCTCCCGCCATCACAAAGTAGGAGAAAGTGAAGGGGTTAGGAAGGGAGGCAGAGGTGAGAATGAACAAAGGTGGAGGAAAGAGGAAAGTTTCCATTCTTGTGACTGTCCAGAGCCACTGCTTGGAGATTCCATTGTCCCCTCTTCTTCTGAGCCTCATTACTCCCCGTCGTGTCTGCTGCTGTGTGTTTTTGTATACTCTTCCAGCCTGTATGTTTCTCTGTATCAAGCTATCCTAAACACAAACACCAAAGTGATCGCTGCTAAACAGAACTCTGATTATCCCATCAACATTTTCAGAGTAACCCTTACCCTTCCGCACTGCACGGCAACGATGTCCAGGTGCCTTCACCAGGCATTGAAGGCCCTCTGCATGTTATAACTCTGTCTCCCACTACCCCAGATACTATATTCAAGCAGGTAAAAGCAGAATAGGAAGAACAGAGAACCCAGGTCAGACCCTGAGCTCAACTTTAGCTCAGTCTCCTAATAGCGTCATATCTAACTTGGATGAGCTTTAGTTTCCTTTAAAAATAATAATAAGGGCTGTTGTGAGGAATAAGTGAGCTTGTGAGTAAATTGCATAGCACATAATAGGTGCTAAAAAGATGGTAGCTATTTTTATTATGATGAAACACATTTCTTTATTGCCAAAACACTCCCTGAATCTTTTCTGAGGCCCAAAGGCCTTGACAAAGAAGCCAAATGCCCTTGCAGAAGGAATGTATGACACCAAGGGGGAGAGGGACTAGCTGAGGATGAAGGGCGGGGGGTAGGGAGCACTCACGAGAGATGAGCTGCCTGTTGTTAGAGGAAATGATAAGCGGAGCTCTGGGAGGCTCAGGTGAGAGAGCAGGCCCAGATATTCAGAGTGGCAGGCAGGGGCTGGCAGCTTGGGGAGCTGATTTTCTTCCCTTTTCATCGGAACAAGCCCGGGCCTGTCTTTCCATAGCTGGGGAAGACACGTCTCCCATCTCTTCATGCAGATGAATCGTCTGTGTTTCTTTAATAAAAAGGACTTATTCAAATGCTATGCCCAGCAGCGAGGAGAGGTTTGCAGTGGGCAATTCAGCTTGGGGTTTAAATCTCAAAGTAGATTTACTACAGCCTGTACAGCTATAGTGCCCATTATGTATGTGTGTTGTTATAAGGGGCTCAAGGAAATAGTGTCAAGAGACCCACTTCATAACTACATTTATTATTATCTCCGCTGTTCAAGCCACACAAAATAAATGCCGGGCATTTCCAGAAATTGCTATCGATCCGGAAGCAGATTTTACAAGGCCAATCAATAGCAGTTTCCTCCTTCCCTCCTCCCTTGGTGTATATTTATTTGTGATCAGGTTTTCTGTCCTGTGCTTTCTAGTGCTTATAATTGGTCTGGAATAAATGGATGATTTCATCTTTTTCCAGGAAAAAAAAAGAAAAAGAGGAGATAAAAAACCTGCTATTTAAAAAACCTCCCTCCCTCATCCAAAAACAAATCTGTGCATATGAGAGCGAGATGGAGATGAAGCTGGAGCTAGATACAGATATAAATTGACTTCAAGCGCGTCTGCAGGGTGAGACCCTCAGCACAGTAAGCCACAATGTGTACCCTGCTTTCTTTGTGCTGACGTCATGCTCGCAAGGGATTAGGAAACCAGAAAGCCACACAGAATCCCTGTTGTCATGGGTTCTTCTATTATGATGCTTTTATATTTTTTAACGTATCAACCGTCTAACAGAGGTTCAAAGCAGGCCAGGGCTTCAAAGTGTGCCAGCCCAACTCCATCCTCTTATAGGTTAAAGCACAGAAATTCCAAAAATAAATCAAGCTCTAATCTCAGGCCTCTTGACTCCCCGTCCAACACTTTTCCTCACTGCTCTAATATACCCACCAGGTGCCTGATTCCACACCTGTCACTCGAGAGAACAGTTTTTCACAAGGTTTTGCAATGAGGAACTTCACCGCGGCAGACAGCAGTGATACAGGACCCTTTCCCATTGCAACTCACAACAACAGTCAAACAACTAGTCACTCACTGCCTGGCCTTTGTGGCCAGGACAGAGAGTGGCCTCCCTTGCTGCTTCAAGTCTATGGACTGCCTTCTCCACGGCCACCACTTCCACCTCACTGAACAGACGTAGCCCTCAGCCACAGTCAGAGCACAGTGTCACCGGCCAGCAAATGGGTGTGGGCACATGCAGGAATCAGGCCCAGCCAAAGTGGTTGGTCAGAAGTCTGTGCTCAAAAGAACAGTTTTTTCCTTGTTATAAGTTGAACTGTCCATCCCCACAAAACATGTTGAAGTTCTTTTCGACTGACACCTTGATTTTAGACTTCGGGCCTCCAGAACTATGAGATGACATATTTCCCATAGAATTCTGGACCGCGCTTCCTCCTTCACAAGGCAGCCCTTCTTGACACAACTATGTGGAATTTTGTTACCACAGCCCTAGCAAAGCAATACACCCCTCTTTCTCAACATTGAGTATTTAGGGGGCCCAGCACTGAAGGATCCAGAGCACAAAGTCAGAAATATGCGATAACTACACTGGAGGCTCAGAAACCATCTTTGATAACCCAACCTATCAGGAGAAGGATGTGGGTGCTCACATAAAGAACGTATGCCCAGGCAGTGCCTGTGGCTCAAAGGAGTAGGGTGCCAGCCCCATATACCAGAGGTGGTGGGTTCAAACCCAGCCCAGGCCAAAAAACTGCAAAAAAAAAAAAAAAAAAAGAACACGTCCGCCACTTCCCAAACAAAACTAACATTTTGCAACTGGGAGAAGGTAAACTGCCCAGATTACATAAAATCTGTTGTCTATGTAGTAAATAAAGCCTAAGTCATGGTACAGTTTGTTGTATAATGGGGTAAAATCCACATACTTTTTCATCTAGGTAGAATATAAAAGTAAAGAAAATACCTGAGCACCTTGGCAAAAATAAAGGACCTGTTCTACTTATCTCTTCCTGGGTACATAGGAAGACTGTGTTTCCCTCTCTGCTTTGCAAGTAGAGTCGGCCCTGTGACTAGTTCTGAGCAGTAAGGCTATAAGCAGAAGTGACGTAAGTAGAGTCTCTTCCCCTGTTGTAGAGACTCTAGCGGTCATAAGTTGAGATAGTAGGGGTACAAAATTAAAGTAGACTGGACCCTTATGCTGCTGATTAAAAGGGGCATGCCTTCAAGAACAAACTGTCCCTCAATGAAATTTCTGCATGAAAGAAATAGATTTCCATGAGGTTTAGGGAGAACAATCAACCCTGACACTTTGGCCTACCTCCACTGATGAAGGCCCCTCACCCTTGTGATCTGTTAAAAAACAAATAAGGCATTTGAAAAATATTAACTTAGAATTTCTCACGGCTCTTGTTTGCTTAGTTCATAGCTAATGGTGGAGTAACCCATCACAGCCATGTTGATGAGTTCTCCCTGAAAACAGAGGGGGGATTAGCATTCCTAACTAGTTCTCCCATGGTAGCTTGGACATGCTCTTACTTCACAAGGCAGCCATTCTTGACATAACTATGATCACTAGAAACATATTCCTAAGACCGTCTAAAATCGGACTGTTAACATTCATGCGTTGGCCTTCCTAGTTCTATCCTCTGGAGTCCTGCAATAACGAAGAACAAGTCCATATTTCTCCCAAATTTCTCTCCCCTATGCTGATGCTTTAATCAAAGAAGATTTTTTTTTTCTGGAAGTCTTGTAACTCAAGCTATCACTAATAAGTCAAATCCCAGTAGAATGAGGCTAAAGCATTGTCCCAATTATTTTGTTGTGTTAGGGTTTTATAGTCTCAAAAAATATTTCAAATAAATGAAATTCCACTTGGGGCCTAGCATTCTTTCAGTTGCAGACAGATTTGAATCCTAGTAATACTTGTTTTATTGGGATTTAACCCGCCGTCATGTCCCTGAATGCCTGAGTGAATGTGGGAAATAGCTTTCGATCACCATAAGCTCAGAAAAAATGACAGTGAAACACAGGCAAACAGATGATGATTGCATCCACAACTCTTTTCATGAGCTAATGGGCTGTCTAACCTACTCCTGGCTGCTGTCCCCCACAGGGTCTTGCACACAGCCTGCCAAGGAGTTTGTTGAATTTGGCAAATTGATACACGAGGCTTGTTTGCCTTCTCATTGCTATGAATGGTTGTTAGGTATTTTAACAACACATGAATGTGCCTAGAACACCTAATGGGGCATTAGTTAAGGTAAATAAGCGATTCAGTTGAGAACCATAATGTTAACACAGGAGAAATCTACTCTCCCTTTTGATAGTGGATTCCTTTGATGTTTTAAGTGGAAAATTTTAGATGTATGCGTACCTGTGAGGCTTCTGAGTGCTATAATTCACATTTGACCATTAGGACGCTTACAGAAGAGATAATATACCATTTTACGTGAAAGACTAAAGGAAGAGAATGAGCTTGAAGGCTAAAATAAAGGCGTAAAAAATTTAACCTTACCATAGCATGTTTTTTTGTTTGTTTGTTTAACTAGAATATTCAGTAGTGGCATGGCTGGGGAAACACACTCCTTGTGGGGGTATAAATGGAGACGATTTTAAGGCAGATTGGCAAATTTTATCAAAAGCCTTTAAAGCATACACGTCCTTTGACCCAGACCCAGTGATTTCAATTCTAGGAATTTATTCTAAGTAAATAATGTTGTGTGTGTGTGGAAAGATTTATTTACAAAGATTCTTATTGCAACATTATTTATAATAGAAACAATTGGAGAAAACCAAATAGCCAACAAAACAAAATTGACTTTTTCTGCATTCACTGATACAGTGTTATATTATACAGGCCTTAAAATTGCATTATAGAATAATTATTAATGAGTAAAAATATTAACAATGTCCCATAAGGTGACAAAAGCAAGTTTCAAAACAGTATTTTCAGCAAACTAATCTTGTAAGCACTCATGTAAATGTAGATTAAAGACGTATCAAAGCCCAGCAGGGCTTATTTCTGAAGGCTGGGATTATGGTGCGTGTTATTTCCTTCTTTATCCCCTGTGAATTTTTCTAAATGTTTTACAGTGAACACATAATATATTTGGTGTACAGAAATATTATAATGATATTTAATTTTATATATAATAGATTCTGATATCTCAAGATGCTGCTGTTACTAGGAAATCAGGAGCATTTTCCTACTAAAATAAACCATTTTTTGGCATTTCTAACAAGTACAGAGCCAAACATGTCGCATCTTTGAAAGCAAGTTTGAAAACCAATGGATAATTCTACAATTGGCCAACATATTCAACTCAGTTTTACTGGAAACAAAGAGACGTGGAAAAATTTTAAAGATGAGAAGGGAATATTCATATTATCACCCAAAAGCATTAGATGTGGAGCCAAAACAACTACAATCAAGTTCTAACTAACATCAACTAGCAAGTGACTTGAGCAAGTCTCTTAGTCTTTCCCTGGGGATCCCAGACTGGAAATATAGATAACTAGATATTATTTTAAATAAGGGATATCAAAGGCCAATGTGTGTTTATCTAAAATACCACCAAGGCAGTCACATGTAATATCCTGCACAGTTTTGAGCCATCTCTAATCTAGAATTGTAACAACTAATAACCAGTCTTGGTTGAAATGAAACCAAGAAAGGTATTTTCTTTTTCCTTTTGGGATTTTTGTTTGGTGTGCGTAAGACATCCGTGCACACTCATGCACAAAGTGCATAAGCCATAAAAGTACAACTTAACAAATTATCACAAAGTGAACCTCTGTGTAAGACCCACCTGGGGGAAGAGCCACATCCTAGCCAGCACCCCTGAAGGCTGCTCACGCTCCTCCCAAGTCATGCCTCCTCTCTCCTCCTACAGTCAACACGCACGAGACATCATCGTGATCATTTCTTTGACCTGCTTTATAGTTTTACCACCTAAGTATGCATCTCTGAACAATATAATTTACTAGTGTTTAGTTTTGAATTGTATACCTGTGGAGTGAAATCATACAGGAAAAAGTTGCCATGATAATGGTTGTAAAAAACATTTTATAAAGTGTATACATGAGTAAATGGCCTTATTATCAGTAATCCTATTGTGTAGGGATGTAGACACTGAATTCCAATCTTCCAAAGCAGGTGGCTGATCTCAAAATTTCAATGTTAAATCATTCCCAGTCAGTTCTAGATCTTCTCACTCCTCCAGATGGTCAAAATAAGCGCCCATGCAGGAATCCACTTGAGCTCCATATTTGTGACTTTCTTTGCCACCTGGATGGAAAAATACTCACCTGAGGCTGAGGGGGTCCATAAATACCTGCTTTGTTCATAAACTGCCAGGCTTCCCTTTGCTGAGTGAGTTCCTCAGCTATTATCAAGGCTCTAAGGTCACATCTGGTTAATCGTTGGCTAGAAATCAATACAGAGTGTGCGATGGTTTTTGATAAGAGCTTATAATAAACAAGTTCAAGTCCAAGAAACTGGCTGTCTTTTCACTTTTAGATGCTGAAAAGAAAGTGCTAATCTCCTCTCCTTTTGGAAAAAAATAGAGCCTCACTCACACTGCTGGCTTAATCCAGAACTACTTCATAGTTCTTACTAGGACCCCTGCCCTCTTTGGCCAGCGTGTCCTTAGGCCAGCTATTCAAACACCACCTAGAATTTTTTTTTCAGTTGCCAAGCTACTGCATCAACCTAGTCTCTGGTGTCACAAGGCTTCAGGGTTACAGCTACCCTTTGTCCCAGTTCTGGAATAGTCCTGCCGCTCTTTGATGTTAGTGGCTACTTTGTGAACTGATCCATGGGGCTCCCACTGCCTGGGGCTCAGTATCACTATGGGTTTCCCAGCTGGCATTTGGCCAGCTCTTGCCATGCCTCCTGTGCAGCCACCCATGTGTTTGTACATGAGCACATGCATGTGTGAATGGGTGGGTGTGTTCAAGCGTGCGTAGGCATATTGTCTGCTCATTCCCCAAGTAGTCAGCATTACCATGGACTGTAGCAATAGCAGCAAGAATGCCTTTCATATAGTAAATGTTGGGTAAATAAGTGAACAAATGAGTAATGCTTCAACCAGCTTTCTACCTCAACATTCCTCCTCTTCACGACGGAGGCCATTTGAATTCCACCTTCAGGCTCAACAGTGTGGCATTCCTAGGATCAATCTCAGAACTTAGTCAAATAGAATTTCAGAGGCTTTTAAATAGATTCCCCAAAGATTCAGAATTTATTGTAACTGCCCAGTATTCTCATGATAATGTTCAATCCAAATTTTGATCACTGCCTCATTTCTCTCCCATAGACCTGTATGGAATTCAGTTTGAGTATCTGGAGCTCCTGTTATTCATCCTGGCGCCCTTGATGACTCTCTCCACTCCTGTAGAGACTGGGCAAACTCCTCCGAAATCCTAGTAGCCAGGACCTGGCTTGCTGACTTCCTGACTTCCTGAGATGTGACACAAATCAACATGTGGCATTGTCTCATCACTGGAAAATTTTAGGATGCAGCTTCCTTCCTGATCCTGACCAACAGCCACTTCTGATCATACTCTCCACAGGTTGCATCTAACCATTTGTACTTCTCATCCCACTAGCAGTGGGGTTGGTTCCTGATCATCCTGTTCTGAGGCATCTCTAATTTCTAGTTCCACCCCTCTCTTAATCTTCCCTGTGCACTGCTTTCAATTTTTAAATTAAAGATAACAATACTTTTTTTGTTGTTGTTATTTTGGGTTTTTTGCAGTTTTTGGCCAGGACTGGGTTTGAACCCGTCACCTCTGGCATATGGGGCCAGCACCCTACTCCTTTGAGACAGGCATAACAATGTAACAATACATTTTAAAATAGGAGACATTCAAAGTAAATAAATAAAAAAAGGACAAACATAAACTTTGTTAAAGTCTTATAGCAAATGAAGAGATATACCATGTTCATGAATTGGAAGACTGGTGTAGTTAAGATATCATTTCTTGGCTCAGTGCCTGTGGCTCAATGGGCTAAGGCGCCAGCCATGTACACCTGAGCTGGCGGGTTCGAATCCAGCCCGGGCCCGCCAAACAACAGTGACGGCTGAAACCAAAAAATGGCCAGGCGTTGTGGCGGGTGCCTGTAGTCCCAGCTACTTGGGAGGTGGAGGCAAGAGACTCGCTTGAGCCCAGGAATTGGAGGTTGCTGTGAGCTGTGATGACAGAGCACTCTATCCAGGGTGACAGCTTGAGGCTCTGTCTCAAAAAAAATAAAAAATAAAAAATAAATAAAGATATCATTTCTTTACAAACTGACAGAGAGTATTAATTATATTACAATCAAAATCCCTGTTGGCTCGGCGCCTATAGCTTTGCAGCTAGAGCGCCAGTCACATACACTGAGGCTAGCAGGTTTGAACAGGGCCCAGGCCAGCTAAACAACCATGACGACAACAACAACATCAAAAAAATAGCCGGGTGTTGTGGTGGGCACCTATAGGCCCAGCTGCTTGGGAGGCTGTGGCAAGAGAATCACTTCAGCCCAAGAGTTGGAGGTTGCTATGAGCTAATAGAGCACAGCACTCTACCGAGGGCAACATAGTGAAACTCTGTGTCAAAAAAAAAGAAAAAAGAACCCAGGAAGTATTTTTTAGATATAAAAAGCTGATCTTAGGGGTGGCGCCTGTAGCTTAGTCAGCAGGGCACTGGCCACATACACCAAGGGTGGTGAGTTCGAACCTGGCCCAAGCCAGCTAAAACAACGACAACTGCAACAACAACAAAAATAGCCGGGTGTTGTGGTGGGTGCCTGTAGTCTCAGCTACTTGGGAGGCTGAGGCAAAAGAATCACTGAAGCCCAAGAGTTTGAGGTTGCTGTGAGCTGTGATGCCATAGCACTCCACCCAGGGCCACAGCTTGAGACTCTGTCTCAAATAAATAAATAAATAAATAAATAATTGATCTTAAAGTTTATGTGGAAAGAAAAAAAGGGAAGTAGAAACAAAAACAAATTTTAAAAAGAAGAAGAAAGTTGAAGAACTCACTCTACCTGATTTCAAGGCTGTAAAGTAAGTATAGTATTGATAAACAAAGAGACGGGTTACTAGAACAGAATAGAGTCCAGAAAGAGCTCAATGTACATTGGCAAATTAATTTTAACAGAGACATAAAGGTGACTTAATTTATTTTCAAAAAATAATATTGGAACCATAGGATACCGTATGCAAATACATGAACCACTTCAACCTAATTCTTGCACTTTATTTAAAAATTAACACAAAATGAATCTCAGATATAAATATAAAATGTGATGTTATAAAACTCCAAGAAGAATAAAAAGAAGAAATCTTTATGACTTAGGGTTAATCAAAGATTTCTTAGATGTCACACTAAAAGCACAAGACATAAAAAAATAATAAATTGATTGGACTTCATCAAAATTTAAAATCTTTTCTCTATGAAAGATACTATTAAGAAAATGAAAAGACCAGGAGGATATACAGTAATTGCAAATCACATACCCAGCAAAAACTTGTACTTAGAATATATAAGGAACTCTGAAAACTCAACACTAAAAAAAACATATAATCCAATTTTTCAAAATGTAAAAGAGACATGAATAGACATGGCATCATTGCACAGATGGCAAATATGCACATAGAATGCTTAACATCATTAGCCCAATTATTAGGAAATATAAATGAAAAGCCCAATTAGATATCACTACACACTTATTGGAATGGCTAAAATAAAATTTTTTAAAAATTAACAATAATAAGTGCTAATAGGAATACAGAGCAACTGGAACCCTTATGCATTCCTGATAGGTAAGTAAAAAGGTAAAATACTCTGGAAAATAGTTTAGCAGGTTCTTATAAAATAAAATGTATACTTACCCTATGTCGCAGTGAAACATATGTTTACAGAAAAACCTGTATGCAAATGTTTATAGCATCTCTATTCATAGTATTCCTAAAGTGGAAAGAACTCAAATATTCTTCAACAGGTGAATAAACAGCTGTGGTACAGCCACATAATTGAATTACTCCTCAATATAAAACAATTGTTACTACACATATCTCAAAAGCATTATGTTGAGCAAAAGAAGTGGGTTTTTTTCCAAAATTAGGTACTATATGATTTCGTTTATATGACATTCTGGAAAAGGCAAAACTATTACAACAGAGAACATCTCTATGGTCACCAGGGGTTCAAAGTAAAAGGAGGGAGTGATTCCCAAAGAGCAGCATACGGTGTGAGGGGATGGAACTGTTTGCCCTAACTGTTGTGGTGGTTATGCCAATCTATACATAACTAAAACAAAAAAAAACTAGACTTCATACTGTTAGTTTTAAAACTAAAACTAAAAAGTTTTAGCATGTTTCACCTCAATCTTTTTCTATATGGATAAATAGTAATAGAATCATTCTGTATTATGTACTACATAGTACTGAACTCATTTTAATGTCAAAATGTTATAAATAACTTTCAAGGTAATTAAATATGCATTTACATACCCAATTTTAATGGTTGGGTTGTACCTTACTGAATGGACCTAACACATACTGCATAAACAATTTCATCTTGTTGGGCATTGGGGTTTAGAAATGATGGGATAACCGTTCTTGCAGCTAAATATCTGCAAAAATCTTTTAATTTGACTTCAGAAAATTGTGCGAAAGTGGACCTGTTGGTCCTAAAGTACAACCTTGTTAAAGGTCTTTGACATGTATGTCAAAAGGTACTGGGGAAAAGTCTTGCCCAAATCTCAGCTCCATCTGCAGGAGGCAGTAAGAGTGCCTCCTTCGCCACATGCTTCTCACTGCCATCCTGCTGTTAGATTGTATGGGCTGAAATCTCTTCAAAATAAGGGATATCTGGCTCAGTGCCCGTAGCACAGTGGTTATGGCGCTGGCCACATACACCAATGCTGGCAGGTTCGAATCCCACCTGGGCCAGCTAAGCAACAATGACAACTGCAACAGAAAAATAGCCGGGTATCGTGGCAGGCGCCTGTAGTCCCAGCTACTTGGGGGCTGAAGCAAGAGAATCACTTAAGCCCAAGAGTTTGAGGTTGCTGTGAGCTGTGACACCTAGGGTGACATAGTGAGACTCTGTCTCAAAAAATAAATAAATAAATAAGGGATATCATATTTTTTTTTTGAGACAGAGTCTCAAGCTGTTGCCCTGAGTAGAGTGCTATGGGATCACAGCTCGCAGCAACCTCCAACTCTTGGGCTTAATTTCCTCAGCCTCCCAAGTAGCTGGAACTACAGGCGCTCACCACAACATTTGACTGTTTTTTGGTTGTAGTGGTCGTTTGGCGGGCCCAGGCTGGATTTGAACTCCCCAGCTCGGGTCTATGTGGCTGCTTGAGCTACAGGCGCCGAGCCAGGGTATCATCTTTGAACAACAGAATAAGTCACAGGCCCTAGCACACTGCCTGACACATAGAAGACATTGTTTAATATTTGTATTTGTTTGTAGGTAAGAAGGAATGAATGACTGAGATGTTTCTTCGCCAGTGAATTTTCCTATTTAAAGCTAAATCTTTTTCTAAGTTGATTAATTTTCAAGCAACAATCATAAGTTCAGCATTAGAACAGTGGTCCCCAAACATGTCTTATCCAATCCCACAGATATTGCCTTCACTCTAATACATTTATTTGTATTTTTATATTTTATATGTATATAGTCTTACCAATCTATACTTTATGAATAATAAACCTTAATTTCTCTCTTATTTGGAGTTAAAAATAAGCACAAATAGAAGCTCTAATATTTTCTTCTCACTCTTCATAAAATTGTTTTTTACATCTTCTAAGACAGAGCATATTTTGCAGATTACTCCCTTAAGGGGCCTGGACACCAGAGCCCTGTGCTGGGCACCATGGCCTTGGGGTTTGATAGGCACTATGGGAACAAATGCCTTGAGAACTTGGCAGACACCAGAATCATGAAAGCAGAGGATGAGAGATCGCTTCCCACTGGAGAAGCAAGGAATTGTCAGAGAAGAGGAGGCCCTGGAGCGTAAATCATTAAAAGAATGTTGTGTGCTATGCCCGGAGAAAACCCCTCTTTACCCATGTTCTATTCCAGACTCAGCATCGTTACAGGATGTCAGGGTGCGGAGGGCTGTTGAGTGAGGAAGAATTTGTACACCTGCCATGCATGGCTGTTGGTGGGTTTTTCTTTGTGCTTTCTTCTCCTGTTTGTTTAATGTATATTTTTTTCCTCCCAGCTTCAGAACACAGTGACACACATTTCACTGGCTTTTTATTTATTTTTTTTTTGAGACGAGGGGTCTCACTCTCTTACCTCAGCTACAATGCAGCAGTGTCATCATAGCTCACGGAAACCTCCAACTCCTGGGTTCAAGTGATCCTTCTGCTCCAGCCTCCCAAGTAGCTGGGATAACAGATATCCACCACCCCACTTGGTTAATTTGTCTATTATTTTTAGAGACAGAGTCTCTTGCTTAAGCTGGTCTTGAACTCCTAACCTCAAGTAATCCTCTAGTCTTCACCTACAAGAGTGTTAAGATTACAGGCATGAGTCACCACACACAGCCTCACATTTCACTTTTAACAAAAGACAGCACCAGAAGAGTTTGAGGAAGAAGACTCCAATGGCTAAATGGTGGCAGGTTAATGTCCAATGCCGCTTCATTATCTTCTTATTTTAAAATATACTCCACGATTGTACTAATGTACACAGCTATGATTTAATTTTTTTAAAAAGCTAAAACATAATAATAATAAAAATAAAATAAAAGATAAGAATCACTCCTTTCAAAGTAGGAACGAGGATAGGCGATCTCCCAAGATCTTTTCCCTTTCTCTTACTCTGAGATGCCCAGGAATAACTTTTTTTTTTTTTTGAGACAGAGTCTCACTTTGTCATTCTCCATAGAGTACTGTAGCGTCATAGCTCACAGCATCCTCAAACTCTTGGGCTCAAGTGATTCAGCCTCCCCAGTAGCTGGGACTACAGGCGCCTGCTACAATGCCTGGCTATTATAGAGATGGGGGTCTCACTCTGGCTCAGGCTGGTGTCACACTCCTGAGCTCAGGCAATACACTCGCATCGGCCTCCCAGAGTGCTAAGATTACAGCTGTGAGAAACCGCACCCAGCCCAGGAACAACTTTTTAAAAATGCATGCAAACATTAGATGCATAAAACTCCTTGAGTGTTACTAAAATATGATTCCGATCCTGTCACTACCCTGATTAACAGCTTCAATGAGTTGTTCCTATTTACAGAATAAATCTCAAATTTCCCATGGTGGTATTCAAGATACTTCAAGTTCTGACCTCCACCTTGATGCCTGCTATTTTCTTCCCTTCTCCTACCAGACATACCAAGCCATGTTTCTTCCTGTAGACTGCCTTTATCTCCCATAAGGGCTCAGCCAATTTCCTACCACCCTGCCCCATCCAAGTCCCACTCACCTCCCTGTTCCAGTTCAAAAGCCTCCATCACTGTGAAGCCTCTCTATTCCCCTCTGCCAGATTCCCTCCTGGCAGAATCAAGCTCATTCTCTCTGGAGTTTTAATTATCATTTATTTTTCTGCTATTGCACTTTTCTTAACATGCCTTGGAATACAGTCAGATGTGTCTATCTATTCCTATCTCTTGCTCAAGACTAAAACTGTGAGGCTAGGGCAAAATGTCGAATTATCTCTCTCTACATCAGAGAATCCCATACCAATTAGAAGGGAGGGTTGTGCAGCTACCTCAGTGAGCTGAGGCAATTCTCACCTCCTCTAGGAAGTTGTCTAAATTTTCCTAAGTTTCAAAGATTTGCATCGTGTTGGAAGAAGAACAAATCAGGCAGGATAAGTAGGCTTCAACATGTTCTTTTGACTTCTTGGATTTGACTGGCCTGTAGGACTTTCAAGGGGAGATATCCAAGAGGTAGCTGGATGTACACAGCTGGATGTGGGGAAAGCGACAGTTCAGTGCTCATCAGCATACAGACGACAGTAAACACTCTGAAAGTCGGTAAGATTTCTCAGGTAGAATATACAGTGAGAAGAAAAGTGCACCAAAGACAGAACATTAAGGGGCACCGGGATTTGAAAATCAGGAAGAAATGGCCACAGAGGAGACCAAGAAGCCATAATCTAAAAGATACCCAAACAACCCAGGAATTTGTAAGTTTCAAAGAGGAAGGAAGTGGTAAACTGTAAAATGCTACAAAGTCCAATAAACTAAGGGCTGACAAGTGTTTCTAGACTTCGACAGTTGGAACATCCTTCATATTTCCATGAAAATAATTTCCAAACCCAGGTGAAGAGGAGATTTTCTGACTTAAGTCTTTCTTTCTGCCTGAAGTTCTGGTGCTTTTCTGTATTCTTTTCTGTATAAGAAATCCTGTCTTACTACTGGAAAAATAATAATAATAATAATTTCCATTACAGTTATGGGATGAATTGATATGAAGCTAAAAAGAGGGCAACCCCTTCAAAATGTGAAAAAAATGAAAGAAAAGAAAGAATTTGCTTGAGCCCCAGAGTTAAGATTGTTTTTCTATTATTGTGAAAGAAACGGAGCATACTTTTTAGTTAAAGGCAAGGAATGTAGAAAAAGGAATGAGAAAAAGTGTGATGATAGCGACTACAGTAACATATATAATGGGTTCTATGTCATGACCAACTGAGAGTTATTCCAAGAATGGACGACTGGTTCAACAAATGAAAATTAATGGCTTAACGTCTATTATTAAAATGAAGGAACAAATGATAATTGCAATACACACAGAAAATCCAACAGCATTTCATGAACTACACAACATGCTAGCAAAAGAAGAGGAATTTCTGGATCTGATAAAGGACCCAGAGCTAACACCATACTTAATGATGAGAGACTGAAACCTTCCTTTCTAAAACGAGAAGCAAGGCAAGAATGAATGTCCAGGCAGTCGGTGCGGACCTCAGCCGGAAGGACACGTCGAGGTTGACATACCCATCAAGTAACAGTAACTACCATGGCTTCCAGTGCTTTGGCCAACCTCAGATGCGTGGCCTTTTGGCCAGGCACCTGCGGATTCATATTGTTGGAGCATTTGTTGTATCCCTGGGGGCTGCAGCTTTCTGTAAGTTTGCTGTGGCTGAACCAAGAAAGAAGGCCTATGCAGATTTCTACAGAAATTATGATGCTATGAAAGATTTTGAGGAGATGAGGAAGGCTAGTGTCTTTCAGAGCGTAAAGAGATTTTGGAATATAAAGAATTTCTTTGGGCTGATTTACATAGACGTTTGTCACAGACCCGTGTTCCTGAGCTATGAATATGA
>CAUYRH010102537.1:0-40073 GCA_963574655.1 Perodicticus potto | reverse complement strand
CCTGCTTAGCTTCTTATTCTGGCATCTATCCAACACTGTTAAAGGGGTGTTAAAATCTCTGACTATTAGGTAGCTGGAGGAAATCAAGTTGCTCATGTCTGTTAGAGTTTCTCTTATAAATTGAGGTGCATTTTGGTTAGGTGTGTAAATATTAATAATTGAAATTTCATCATATTGAGTATTGCCCTTGACAAATATGCAACAACCATCTTTATCTTTTCTTACTTTTGTTGGTTTAAAGCCTAAGGTATCTGCAAATAAAATTGCAACACATGCTTTTTTCTGCTTTCCATTTGCCTGGAATATAGATGACCATCCCTTCACCCAGTGTCTGCATTTATCTTTTAAGATAAGATGAGATTCTTGTATGCAGTAGATATCTGGCCTGAGTTTTTGTATCCAGTCAGCCAACCTGTGCCTCTTTAGAAGACAATTTAAGCTATTCACATTAATTGAGAATATTGATAGGTCTGGTAGAATTATGGGTAGTGAATTTTTCAAAAGACCAGTTGACATTTTTAATCCTTTTGCCATTGTGGAAGATGGAATTTGATCAAAAGGTTGGCAAAGTGAGTTTACTTTTGTGGTGGAGAATTGTACTGGTCATTATGGAGGATAGGTCTGAGGATATCCTGTGAGCTGATTTGGTTATGGTACATTTCTTCAACATGTGAATGTCATTAAAGCATTTAATTTCTCCATCATAAATGAAAATCAGTTTAGCTGGATACAGGATCCTGTGTTGAAAGTTATTTTGTTTTAGGAGATTAAAAGTTGATAACCACCCTCTTTTAGTGTGAAAGGTTTCAGCAGAAAGATCTGCGATCATTCTAATATTCTTCCCCTTGTAGGTTATGTTTTTTTTACATCTGGCTGCTTGCAGAATTTTCTCCTTCATATTAATGTTAGTGAAGTTAATTATGATGTGCCTGAGGGATGTCTTGTTAGGGTTGAGTCATGCTGGAGTTCTGAAACTGTCTGCTATCTGAATTTCAGAATCTCTTGGCATGTCTGGAACATTCTCTTTCATAATCTCATGAAGAAGAGCCTCTGTGCCTTGTGAAACTACTTCATCGCCTTCAGGGATCCCTATAAGGCAAATATTAGTTTTCTTCCAGTTATCTCAGAGCTCCCTGAGACAATGATCCATTTTTGCTCTCCATTTCTCTTCTTTTTTGAGCATTTGAGAGCATTAAAAACTTTGTCTTCTGTGTTGGCGATCCTTTCTTCTGCCTGCTCCATTCTGTTACTGAGGGATTCTACTGTATTTCTCATATCTTGGAAAGCTACAACTTATTTTCTCAGTGTGTCTAAATCTTTGTTGATTTTGTCTTTAAATTCATTAAATTTTTGAGATATCTTTTGAATTATTCCCAGAATTTCTACCTCCAACTTTCCTTCCATTCTGTTTTTGCCATCCAAATTCTAAATTCAATTTCTGACATCTCAGCCATCTGTTTGTGCATGGGATCCTCTGGTTTGGCTTGTTTGTCATTCCTTGGGGAAGTTGAACTGTTCAGAATATTCATGTTGCAAGAGTTTTTCCACTGACTCTGCCCCATGATTGTTTTTCACTGTTTAGCTAAATGAGCAGGTAAGATGAAATTGGATTGGAGTTTTCTGGGGTTGTGGTTGACCAGCCCTTCACCAAGGAATGGGGACTGGTGAATACAGCTTTTCCTGTAGTTTTGCAAAGGACCTGTACAGTACTACAGTCTGTGACTGCAGAAATTTCTCTAGCAGATTCCACAGCTCTGTGTTACACTTTAATTCCAGCAGTCAACCATTTCTTTGCACACCCCTAACTGCTTGTCCACACCAACAACACTACACGTGGAGAAGTGTCCAATCCTCTCTCTCTCACCTGAAGATTTCAGAGAGTTGCGCTGACGTCCTGTCTAGCCATCATGCTCCACCCCTCCTTTCTCCCAATTAAAAAAATTATATATTTGTAATGTTTCAACATTAAAAAAATGTTGCAAAATTATGTATGTTGCTAGCTGCATGTAATAACTGATATCATGTTCATGAATTTCCCTTTCATTACTCATGGTCTTGTATTTAATATTCAGAGCATATGAAATTTTATTAAATATTTGTCTTATACCCAGTATGATGATCCATGGTTTTCCTCTATCCATGATTTTGTTTCATTCATCTATTAATATGGACTGTCACATTCATAGCTTTCTCTGTTGGTAGACTTTTCGTCTGTTTTTGGTTATAAAGTACATTGCATTTTTAAATAAAATGCTATATTTAGCATCATAGCAGGATTTTAGGACTATCAAAAGAAAGTACTACACGCACTGGGTGAGTTAAACAGCACATATTTATTTTTTCACACTTACAGACGCTAGAAGGTAGAGACCAAAGTGCTGACACTGTTGTTCCTCTACGGGTCCCTCTCCTTGGCTTATAGAAGGCCATCCTCTTTTTGTACCCTTATGTGATCATTCCTCTGTCCAACTTTGTCCCACTCCTTTTCTTTTCTTTCTTTCTTTTTTTTTTTTTTTTTTTGCAGTTTTTGGCCGGGGCCAGGTTTGAACCCTCCACCTCCAGTATATGGGGCTGGCACCTTACTCCTTGAGTCACAGAGCTGCCTGTCTACTCCTTTTCTTATAGGAACACTAGTCATATAGAACTAGGGCCTATCAACGTGGTCCCATTTACCTAACTACATCTTTAAAGACCCTGTGTGCAAATGGAGTAACTTTCTAAATTTTGGGGGTTTAGGCCCTCAACATATAAATTTTGGAGGGGACACAATTTAGCCCATAACAAATGTTATGGGCTAGTGAAGGGTTTTTTTTTTAGAAACTATTGTGATAGATTCACAGGCAGCTGTAAGAAATAATAAAGGGAGATACCATATACCCTTTATCCAGTTTCTCATCAAAGTCAAAACTTTAAAATCTCTATCTATTAAAATCTCTCTTTTTATTTCTTAGTATTACATAGGGCAATGGTTCTCAACTTTCTTAATGCCACAACCCTTTAATACAGTTCCTCATGTAGTGGTAAACCCCAACCATAAAATCATTTTTATTGCTACTTCATAACTGTAATTTTGCTAAAGTTATGAATTGTGATGTAAATGTCTGATATGCAGAAGACACCCAGTGAGGTTGCGACCCACAGGTTGAGAACTGCTGACATAAGGGATTATAAAAATATTTACATAATTATTTCATTTGAATTTTTTCTGATGCAGCCTATAATGAGGGCGTTTACTATTAAACGATATGTATTTACATTCAGATATATAAATCAAAACATCAGGAAAACAGGGAAACAGAACTTATAAATAACAAATAGTAAAATATGGACTGTTATGTTCTTTGACTCACAGAAATCCTTTTAAGTCTCATAAAGAATTTATTTTCATAAATAATTAAGATTACATTCATAATTTCATTTACTGTGGCAAAAGAGCAACATTTAATCATGTAAGCAACGTTTCAAACACATTGATTATTTTTGTTTCATAGCACCATAACCAATTAATGAAAAACATGGGTATAATACTTTGTCAGTCAATTTTTTCCTTGAGTTAGAGAGAACAATCTGTTACCTAATATAAATGTAGTCATGTTAGATTCAGATTCATTTATTCATTCATTCCTTATTTAAGTGACTGACCCACTAACAATGCAAAATACAAAACATGCAGAATATCATCCCCTCTGTCCCCAAGAACCTATGTATAATAAACACTAAGGAGACCATGAATGGTAGAGATAATTAGATTAAAAAGTCCAGAAAAGAGAGATTTTAGGGCGGCGTCTGTGGCTCAAAGGGAGTAGGGCACTGGTCCCATATGCCAGAGGTGGTGGGGTCAACCCTGGCTAAAAAAAATAAAGAAAAGAAAAGAAAAGAAAGAGATTTTATTGCTATGAGACATCAGATCTTCAATTTAGAATGTTGATATATTTTCATGTTAAGGTGCTATTTTAGATTTAAAGACTAGCATGTGTCAATGTTTCTAGCAGTAAGTGTATCTTCCCCGAGAGGGGACAGACTAGAAGTGTTTTGGGGCTCTATGTAGCTTCTTATAAGGGATACACTTTTAAACTTATGTAACTATTTTTAAACTTTCTTTAATTAAAAATGTATACAGATTTAAAATAATGTCCCATGAATTAGTCTTTTTTTAAATTTTTTAATACTGTCACTTCCATCTGCAAAATATTATGTGATGGTGCGTATGCTTCTCTTCTCCTCTGGATCAGGGCTGTGACTTCAACAAGGCACCCAATAATTAGCAAAGCCTCGCTCAGGGGACCTCAGCCCCACCCAGCATCATTCACCCCTCCACGTTGTCCTCCAACTACTGGGTCCTTTTCAATTTCACAGAAGATCGTGAAAAATATTTTTATGGAGGAATATTAGGAGATTAGCTAGATGTCTATCGGAGTTCTGATGCTCAGAAAGAGCTGTGACTAAAGCTGTAAGAAATAGTGGTCTTTGTCACTGTCACTGAAGTGATTTGAAGGGAAAGTGTATATTTCATATTTCGAGTCTAATCAAATTAAGCCAAAATATGGCATTTCAATACCTTATTTTTTCCTCTGTGGCAAAACGAATCTTACAATACAAGTAAATAAAGTAAATTGAAGATGTATACCCTGATCTACTTAAAATTGAAAGTAAGCGTATATTTAAATTTTAAAGTCATTACAATGTTCCTTCTGGTACTATTTTTCATTAGAAAATATCCTTATGAAGCTCATTAGCTACTCCTGAAATATTTCTCTTTTCTTGCCTTCAGAAAAATGTAATAAATCTGTGCCTGAGAGTCTGCAGGCTGACCCAAATTTTCCGGAGTCACTAACCCTGACTGGGTGTTATTGCATTTACCATTAATATAATAAGTTCAGACACTATATAATTATTTCCAAGATTTCTCCAACCACACACATTCTCTTAGCCACAAATTTTTAGCATGAAAAGTCCATTAAAATAACACATCTTGTTGAAGTATTCTGTTTCTTTCAGATGTTACACTCAGTGATTTCCACATAATGTTAGGACTAGGAATCACTGGAATCCATAGACTTATGTTCCAATGGCTTGTATTGCAAATGAAAGAATTGGTTCTCTATCTAGGACTGCGAGGGATTATCCTAATATTGATCCTTCCCTGCTTTTTGAAACATCATCTTCCCTGGGACCCCAGGGACCGTGCGCTGGCTTTCCCTGCAGTGGGTCCTTTGTGGTTCTTCCTCATCTCCCCCGATTCTTCACCCTGGGAAAAGAGCAAAGTATGACTTTTGTAATTCACCTGTTCTCTGTATTCATTTCCTTGGTATTCTTGTCTCTTCTTCCTTTAGAAACAATACATGACCTGAAAAGATTCAATTTCTTTTTTTATCTACAACAGATTTTTCTCATAGACACCATACATTCATATCTAATTTTCCTTGGATGTGTTCCCTTGTGTACCTTAACGATATCTACTGTGTACTGATTAACTTTTTAACATGCCCTCCAAACACCTGATCTATCCCTCCACACCACTACCTTAATTATCAGTCTATTCTTCCAGTTGGCAAAGGTAAAAAATTACATTTTTTTCTTGATGTCTTTTTTTCTCTTACATTTGCACTTAATCCTTCAGAAAGTGTTGTTGCTTCTATTGACAAAATATAGTTAAAATCTGACTACTTTCACCGTTTCCATTGCTACCATCTCAGCACCATCATCTCTAGCCTGAGTTACCGCCTTGATCTTCTAATTGATTACTTCACCTCTGCTTTTGACTCCAATAGCAGAGAGAACAATTCAGTTTAATGTGAGTTGGAGGCCAGGCATGGTGGCTTATACGTGTAATCCTAGCACTCTGGGAGGCTGAAGTGGGTGGATTGTTTGAGCTCAGCAAGAATGACACCCCATCTCTAATAAAAATAGAAGAACTAGTCAGGCACTGGGACAGGTGTCTGTAGTACCAGCTACTTGGGAGGCTGGGGCAGAAGGGTTGCTTGAGCTCAAGAATGTAAGGTTGCTGTAAACTATGATGCCACAGCACTGTACCCAGGAAGACAAAGTGTGACTCTATCTCAAAAAAAGAAAAGTATCCAATGTACTAAGCCCTACTAGGACACTAATTTATAGATTTTGTATGAAAGACTCACCTTTTCTATACAGGGAGAGTGATGCTAATTTTACTTTGTATATATTTGGTTAATATAAAAAATTAGCTAAAGAAATCTTCTGTAATAAAGACATTGTAGAAAAAGGCATTGGTTAAGTTACTATTACACATCATGCAATCTAACCAACTGCAGAATCAGTCTAGAATGGACTTGTTTTTTTTCTGTTATTACAGCACATGCATTAATTTTATTCAACATAAAACAAATGGGGGACGACAACTAGATTTTCTTTCCAGATGGTATGAAAGCAGCAAGGTCAGATATGAAGAAAGGCTGTCCCTTTTTACAGAGAACTTAAAATTTATCACCTCTCATTTAGGTTATAAAATTTTTTGTCCCTATTTTTCCCTGTATTCTTTGGCTTATGACCCACAGGTAGAGAAAAGTGCAGGTCTTAGAAACTGATCTTCTCTCCCTGGTCAGGTGAGTGTCCATGGTTTGCTTCCTCCCCTACTCCTGCCATAGATTTTATTGATTTCTTTCCTTCTGGTTTCAGATTGGCATAGCAATATGCCGGAATCCCAAAATTCCCTGGCAACAGTGGAGAGCAAGCAGCTCGTTTTTCAAGGACTTTACAGCCTGTTCTCTGCCTTGGGCTGCTCCAACAGTTAGTTCTCATACAACTTCTCAATATTTTCATAATTAGCTGCCCAGAATTTTCATAATTTGTAAACACAGTAAATGGCTGTGAGACATTCAGTATGGCGAATGTGGAGAGGGGAATAAAAAAAGACCAGCTTCCTTAACTCATTTACGTCTGACTTGGGGAGAAAGCTGGGCTGGTGCCCATGGCAGTTAAACGATCAGGCGCACGACTCAAAGTGATTTTTCTTGAGGTGTCACTGCCACACACACCAGCATGTGTTTTTTCTTGGCTCAGGTTGGCTTTGCTGATCATCCAGAACTCTGAAGCCTGTACCCCAGCCCCAGTTTTACATCTATTTTTCTCTGCCAAGGTGAAGGTGGAAAAACCGCACATGTTTTTCTTTCTCCCCACTCTCTGCAAAGCTGATTGCCTCCGGATGAAGCATCTTCCATCTCAGTGAACCCTGGTATTTTGCCTGGCACGACGGCCGGGATGGACCTGGCGCCCAGAGGAGGGGGCACAATGGAAAACAAGTCTTCACGGTAACTCGAGTTGAAGCTGCCAGGCGATCCCGCCTTCTCGTGTTCCCAGGCCAAGCACAGGCTGACATACTGAAATTCTGAGCAAGAAAATGCTGGGGAAAGCTAAAAGAAAAAGCGAAGAAAGGTGGGGGGAAAAATCATGGCGGATCCAAAGTACGCTCTTAACTAAGAAAGAGAGAGAGAAAAAAAAGGAGCAAAATTGGGAGGAAATGGGAAGATACACAGGCAGAAGATAAGATGATTCAGGAATGGTTTTTCAAAATGGAGTTCCAACTTGTTTCTCACAGACATACTTAGATAAATGTAATAATTAATTTTTAACACTATTTTTAACACTATTATTTTTAGCATTATTTTTTACACTATTTTTTCTTACTTTTCTTTCTTACATCTTACTTCTATACTCTGAATTTTTTTTATTTTGCTGATTACAATTTAGTGACCTAAAAAATGTTTCTTTGGAGGTTCCTGTGTCTGAACATGTCTATATTTTTGCCTCCATCTAGAGGAAATGACTTTTTTTTTTTTGGTAAAGAATCTGTCTTTTCTGTATAATGCTGTGTGCTCATTCTCCACTCCCACTATTTCTAGGGTGCTTCTAGCTGAGTATCTATGTAATCCTTTTCTGAAGCCAGCGTGTGCATTTAGTCTGAAGGTTTGCATATTTATTTTTTTGATTCTTTTTATTGGTTCTGCAAAAATGTCTTCACTATTCTCTGTATTCTTTACATCTAGGGTTTCTCCATATTGTTTAATTTCTTTTACATTATCAATCATTTTTAAATACTTTGGATATTACTTCCAAACTCACGAAGTCTTTGTTAGATGAGGTCAAGACTGAACTTCATCCTGTGTGTTAAGTTTGCTTTTGTTTTATTTCATATTTTTTAAATGGTTTTGAATTTTTTTATTTGTCTATTCTTTTTTTCATACTTTCTCCTTTGTAATACTTCTCTGCCACCAGTTTTACTAGATTTTATGATTTTTTTCTTGGTATTCAATGTAACTTCATACTTTTATCTCTATTAATTAATTTATTTTTTACTATTTATTGTTTGAGATTCATTGAGGATACAAAGAATTAGGTTACACTATTGCATTTGTTAGAGAAAGCCCTGTTTATAATTGTGTCCCTGTCCTAAGAGGTGACCCCCTTGGGAGTTATACACCTTGGAGGCCATACATCGTGACCCCCTTCCCTCTCACTCTTTCCTTTTCCCCACTTGCTCATCCCCCAAACCTCCCCCCATATTAGCTCATCTACTGCCTTCGTATTAGAACTGAGTATATTAGATTCTTGCTTCTCCAATCTTATGATGCTTTACAGAGAAGAATGTGTTCTACCTCCATCCAGGTTAATGCAAAAGATGTGAAGTGTCCATCATTTTTAGTGGCTGAATAATATTCCACGGTATACCTATAGCACAGCTTGTTAATCCGTTCCTGGGTTGGTGGGCATTTAGGCTGTTTCCACATTTTGGTGATTGTCCATTGAGTTGCGATGAACAATCTAGTGCAAATGTCCTTATGATTTTTTTCCTTCTGGGTAGATGCCCAGTATGTACCTTCTTTTAACCTAAAAATAAACATTTTTTTTAATCCAATGGTTTTGCTGCACTCCCTGTCTGAAGATTGTAAACAGACTTCATTTAAAGTAACTTCAGACTGCTCTATCATTTGGGTTCAGGCCAAGAGTGTGACATTTTTTTGATGATAGTGTTGGTTGATTGTCTTTCTTAATGTAAACTTCATTTACCTGCTTTGTGATTTTAGATTGTATACTTTAGTTTAGCAAGCTATGGTTACTTTTGTCTCAGAAAATGACCACCCCGCCCACTCAAGGTTTACTTAGAGCTCGCTAATATGTAATGCTGGGATAATGCTGCTAGTCTCCGAGTCAGCAAGTGGCTTGATTCAGGTCCTTCTTTTTCTTTGTGTCCTCATCTGCTCCTACACATGGCCCCAGACAGCTTTGTATGAGCACGAGTCCCACAAAGCAATCCAGCCCCTTTCCATTGGTGGCAGCACCTACAGAAGCCACTGGCTTTATACCTTCATCTATGTTTAAACATCTAAGTAGCGATGTTTAAAATAGTTGAGACCATTTCTGTATGCTATAAGCTATTATCGTAAACCTATATACAAGTAACAATGTTTACCTGAAAAGATTTTAATTCTTTTTTTAAAACAATGCAAAAACCAAAAAGTTAAATCCAATACAACATATCATTCAAACTACGCGATATTTGTTATTACTTCAGTCCCAAATTTGTAGATCAATTTGGGAGAGTTGATGTTTTGCAACTATACATTTCCTTTTTGTTTTTTTTTTTTTTTTTTTTTTGGTGCTTTGTTTAAGATAATGTTTGTGTAAATATATCTGAATTTTACATAGTCAAAAAAGAGTTTTCTGTTGATGGTACACACATACACACACAGACACAGGTACACAAAACTATGGCGTAGTTACAAGAGGCTTTCAGTTGTTATATAAGCACCTGAAGGAAACGTGGAGTTAAGAGAGATACACATTGTTTGTGCAAGCCTCTGGTTTTGAACTAGTTCCCCACCAGATGAGGGACTCGTGGTCTCTATGGAGCTACAGACATTAAACTCCAGCACAACATTGCTGTTCTACTCCTGGAGCTTAGCAGTGCTAGTTATTTATTCATCCTCTGCTTACTGCCATATGTTTCTGTTCTATTTCAAGTGCTTAGAAGTGTCTATCTAGCGAGTGAACAACCCTATGCTTCTTTCCCCTTATGATATTTTCATTAATCACTGCTATGTGTTTGAAACAGTGCTATAAAACATTCTCCGTATCATGAGGGCTAGAAATCAGAGCCTGTCGTTTTCTTCGTTGTCACAAACATCAGCCCTGGATAGGACAATGAGGTCATCTATCTCCTAGTATCATTTCAGGCAAGTAACAGGAACAGAAACCAAAACTATCAACTTCTTTGACTCTTGCTCAAGGTGCAATGACTGTTTTCTTTGCCTACACCTTTTGCTTATACAACAACTTCAGTGGTTATTTGACTAACAGACCTTTCTGTGTCCTTGGTGGCCTTCTCCATTAGACTCTGAGCAGTTGGTGGCCTGTAGTGTATGTCCCCAGACCCTGGCAGTGCACCTGGCATGCAAGACACCGATCTTGTTGGAATCCAACAGCAAATCAATTAAGCGATGAAGAATTAATGAGTCAGGGGATGAAAGAGTAAATGAACCCAGGATCTTACTCATTTTTTCTCACTGCTCTTTCCTTATTTTCTTCTTTATCTGTTTCTCCCTTTCCATGATCTAGAGTATTCTAGAGTCTTCTGATTATTCCTCTATTTTGTTAGCTAAAAACAAGTGAATGAATTGGTCTTCTATTACACCTGTGCATATTTTTCTAAAGTCAACTCATTTTTGTATTTGAATTCTCTCATTCTCTCTTCCACTTTCATTCTAGATCTTAAATGCTATTTCTATTTTACTTAAATGATATTGTGACCCAAAATCACGTTCCAAGGTGGCTTTCCTCTGAAAGCAGCTCTCACTCACAGCTTCTGAATGGGTGTCTAAGATACTATTCTTTCTATAAGCCATGCTCAAAACATCTGAGCCTTCCCAGACACAGTCGTAGTGAATTGCCTTTCTTAATACCTTTCATGATTATCCATTATGCTGTCACTAAAACAAAACTACTACTAATAATTATAATGTCAACAATACATTAACATTAGTGATATATAAACTTTCATCAAATCTTTCCTCTGGCTCAGGTGATATTTTAAGTGTTTTGCATTGTTTTAAATTTACTTAACCCTTAGAATAAAAGATGTTGTGGATAGTACTATTAAAATCCTCACTTTGGCAGAGTGCGGTGACTTACACCTGTAACCCTAGCACTCTAGGAGGCTAAGGCAGGAGAATCACTTGAGCTCAGGAGTTTGAGACCAGCCTGAGCAAGTGCGAGACTTGGTCTCTACTAAAAATACAAAAAAATGGAGTCAAGAGGATCACTTGAGCCCAAGAACTTGATGTTGCTGTGAAATATAATGCCACGGTACTTTAGTGAGGGCACCAGAGTGAGACTTTATCTGAAAAAAAAAAAAATTCTTCATTTTGAAGCTGAGGTAACTAAAGCAAAGAAGTTGAACCTCAGTTTAGTATTTATTATAATAATATCAGCATTATTCCAATAGTTTTAAAACCATCTCTACTTGTGGTCTTGGACTAGTTTATCCACATAGGGACCTTACTATTGGAGAATTGTTAGGTCAGCAATTTGCAGTAGAAGCCCTGTAGGTGAAAAACATCTGTCCATTTCTGGATGGGAATTACATAAATCAGTGATTTTCCAATTTTATTTTCAAATTCACAAAATAGCCAAACTTCTCCAATAGAGTGAGTGAGACTGTGGGTGGGTAGGATTGAGGCTTGTCTAGCTCCTGAAAACTTTACCCAGTTTGTTGACAATACTAAAAGGTTACTCAAATAGTCTTTCAATTTTGTCCCATTATGATTCCACGCTAAAATAAAGGTTTATTATTAGGTCTGAGAGGTGAGAGATGGGCCTTGTCCTAGCCTGTTTTGAAAATGTTTCACTGAGTTAAAATTATTGTACCGACTGTGTATCTCTTTTCTTCCCAACGCAATCCTCCATTCTTCTAGAGAAGAATCTCTAAACCCTCTTCCATAGAGTGTAACACCTAGAAGAACTTAAAAGATGGACGCTTCTCTCTATCACTGACATGTTAATAGTCCCCCAGAACTTAGAAAAACTAAGACGTCAACGGTTTCCAGAAGATTTCTGATGGAATTAAACCATGGCTGGTTGAGTGTGGAGGTTAGCACAGGCCATGAGAGGAAGATGTTTGAATCGCAGGATGTACCAGCACATTATTAACCCCAACCCACCCCAGCCAGAAGACAGCCAGCCAGTACCTAGGTTCTTCTTTTGAGGTGCACAAGATTATTCATCTGGTAGTCTTCTAAATTCAGTCTCCACAATCATCATATATATTCCTGTCATATTTCAGCACCTACGGACCTGTCCAGGCCCCAGCCTCCCTGCGTGTAGTTCAGGAATTCGCCCTCAGTTTATAAAGAAAGTTTAGAATCAGTGGGGGGGCAAGATGGCTATTGCTAAAACACAGCCCCTGAGAATTTAGAAGCAGAGGAGTAATCTTGGGAACAAGCCTCATATTGGTAGACAGAGGTTGTCGACTGGATAAAACTGGCAACGTCACAGCTACATTTCTTATGGTAAAGGTGATCTGAAGAAAGTGCCAGGGTCTTTAACAATTCAGCATCTTTACCAGAATCTTATCCACAGCTTAGTTCCGACTTTAGCACGCCTTCGGAATTATCTGGCGGGCTTGTGAAAACCCAGATTTCTCAGACCCATTTCCAATATCTGGTCTACTATCTTTAAAGCGGGCTGAGAATTTGCACATCTAACAAGTCTTCAAGTGCTGCTGGTCTGAAGGCCCTACTTTGATCTATGCTACAGGTAAGTTCATTTGCACTGGTTGGCACTCAAGAAATATGCAATTCCAATTATATGCTTTACCTCTTCCTTTTTTTTTTACTCAGATACTATTTTTTTAAATCACATTGTCTTACATCTTAATTTTTCCTTCCTTCTTGAGCTCAGTTATTTTCAATAAAATTTTAGTCACCTGATATTACTCAGTAATGTCTATATCCATGGCATAGCATTTTTGTCTAAAAGATTAATCTGATCATTTCCCTAACTGAAACCTTTCAAAGATGTTCTCTCTGGGAGAATACACTGCAAGGGAAGAGTCCTGCCTGTCTCTTCAGCTGCCTACTTTGCTTTATCGACTGTATTTTCTTATTTACAAGGAATAAAAATAACTAAATCAGGTGCCTTTTAATGCATAATGGTCCATGGAAGAACTCAGTGGCTTAAAACAATAAACATTTATTGTATTATGGCTCATGAGTCCGTGGGTCATCTGGGCCGTTTTTCTGGTCTTGGCTGGGTTCATACATATGTCTGTGGTCAGCTGGTGGTTGGGTAGGGAGCTCTGATGATTTCAGCTTGGCTCCCTCTCATGTTTGGGTGTCGGCTAACTGCAGAAGGGTCTAGTGTGGCCTCAGCTGAGACAGCTCGGCTGTCTCCCATGTGGTCCTTTCCTATCTGCAGGCTGGGCCCTGGCTAAGAGCCGTGACAGTGGCAAGATTCCAGAAGAGAGAACAGAGACACTCAAGGTCTCTTGTGGTCTAGGCTCAGAACCAGCATACTGTTCCTCTTGTCACCTATTGGATAAAGCAAATTTTAGTCAGAGTGGGAAGATCCTACGAAGTTCTAAGGCTAAGAGTATGGATCCAGAAATGTCAGTAAGTGGGACCATCAAGGCAGCCAGAGTAAACATAAAATGTGTTTAAATCTTACTTTAATTATCTCAAGTGATGGGGAGCAAAGGGTTAACCAACCTACAGAGGTGGTTGACAAAATGACTCAATGGTGTAATCAAGGACAAGGACACTTTCCAGCCATTCTCTCGGTTGTTCTCAGGGTACTGGTTCTCCCTAGGGCTGGCTTGTTTCAAGGTGTCAAATGGCTATCAGCAGTAATTGCAGAAGTGCGCTTCAGTGTTCACATCTAATGAATGATTTTACCCAAGAGCTCTAAGAGGGTGTCTCCTGTGTCACCATGGTGCCAATCAGCCTGTGCCTCCCCATTTCTAACCAGCCCCTTGGTTTGAGCTGCAAGTAACAGACTCCCATACCAAGAATGGCTTAAACTGAGACCATCAGTGTCTAGTCCACAAAGAAGTCTGTGGTGAGCTCACACACAAAGAGGATTAGAGACATGGCAGTTCTGGGATAGGTTTGCGAAGTTGACCACACCATAGGAAAGTCAAGCTCCTCCCACTCTTTTCTGTTATTCTCAAAACTGAGATTCTCTCCCCTTGTGCTGCAATTCTAAGCCTTATGACCTTATTCAATAGCCAAATGTAGGAAGAAGTTATATAGAGAAGACAGCTAGCCTCATGCTTTCTCTCTTTATACATACACACAATCCTTTCCCTAAACAGATTTTTCTTTATGCCTAATTGGCTAAATTGCTACTCCTCTCTTCCAGGGAAGCTGGAAAAATGAGCATCTGTCCCTGCTGCCTATCTCATGTAAGACAAACTATTTCAGGATAAATCACGAAACTAAAACATTCGCACTATTGTCTTTGTGCAACTTTTTGCCTTACAAATTTCAGAACAATACAATCAGCCGTCTCTTTGGGCAGAGGTCTATGCAACGCTAATTGGTATTCTTGCACTTGAATTACATAGGCAATCCAGAGTGTGGAGATTTCTTATACCTACCAAACGACAAAGATGTATTTCTGAAGAGCAGGAGGACATTCAGGGATTTCTGGTCGATTAAGACACGGGTTTCACTGGGAAAGAATTTTCAGTCTAAAACTTTTACTGGTTGTCTGAGATTGAGTAACAGGCGAATGCAATTAATCACATATCCTCTGTGAAGCCAGGTGTCCAGTGTGAAGTTTGTTCTCATCATCACCCTTTTGCAAGTAATCCTTCCTATCATAGGACCTACCTGTAAAAGTATCTAGTACTCTGAGGTCAGTGCATTGCATACCAGCCAGCCCTGATTGGGCTCTGTGGTATGTATCTTGTAAGAATCTTAAATCCATTCTAAGTTCCACAAATGAGTTGCTGAGTGAATGTGTTATCCTTTCAAGTTTTCCATTGCGTCTAATCAGACATATACTCAACTCAAAGGACCAGATGGTTAAAGGAAGAATTTAGGGACACAGAGGTCAGATTTTGGGGTACAAACTTCTTCCTGTTGCATAGATTTCCAATTATATAGTTATTTTAATAGCCCATAACAGCTGTTATTTTAACAGCTAAGAAATACTCTCAAATTCTCCTGGTTAGTGCCTTGAAAAGCATAGCTAAGGCTAGGTGCTTATAACACAGTGGTTACGGCGCCAGCCCCATACACTGAGGCTGGTGGGGTTTGAACCTGGCCTGGGCCATCTGCAACAACAACAAAAAATAGCCAGGCATTGTGGCGGGCACCTGTAGTCCCAGCTACTGGGAGGCTGAGGTAAGAGAATTACTTAAGCCAAGGAGTTTTAGGTTGCTATGAGCTAGGATGCCATAGCACTCTACTGAGGGTGACATAGTGAGATTCTTAAAAAAAACAAAAAAAAAAAAAAAAAGAAAGAAAGAAAGAAAGAAAAACATAGCTAAGGGAAAACACTGAAAACTATTTGGCTAAGAGCATGTTACCAGACTCTCTATCTTGCTTAGTTTTGTTAATGGAATACAAATGATGGGGTATGAGTCACCCATCACCATTCACTATCCTAAGCTCAACTATCAAATGCTGGCTTGGAAGAATGAGAGGTATGTGGTTCAGAAGAAGAGGGTATGTCAGAGAAGCCCAGAAACAAAGGGTACCTGAAGGTCAGTAAATGCTTTTTTGCCGTGTTAGCTAAGCCAGAGCTTCCTTTTTGAGGGGGCTGTGACTTCAGCCTCTTCAGTTAGGAGCTTAGTTGAACAACTGGAATGATTAGTTCATTTCCTGGTTGGAGTTTATAGTTGCAGGAATGGTTTTAATATACCCGAGATTTTGGCTTTGGTTTTAGATTTCAAACTCCAGCAAGTCTTGAATTGTTTATTGAATCTATGTTGAGAAACAGAACACAGAGATGAAGCTAATAATTGGCAAAATTCCCAATGCTTGTGTCATTATGGTCATTAATTAGGGTAGGGGTAATGTGGGGAAAGCATCACTGATTTGAATCATTTGTTTCCAGACTTTCTTCTTGGGGAGGAGTTATAATGAGCAGTTCTATTGTGTGTGTGTGTAAACACAGAGATTGCATTAGGAAGCAAAAAGAATGACAACTTAGTATACGTTTTGTTTCATTGGCACATTAGCTAAGGGAAAGTGAACCAAGCCTTTTCCTGATCATTATTCATTATTTTCAACCTTAAACCTCATTCTATCAATCAGTTGAATACTAGTATAAGAGAATCTTGACTTTACCTAACAAATGCAATCAGTATAACCCAATTCTAATACCCTCATGAATTCCAGACAATAAAAAAGAGGAAAAAAAATAAATCACACAACTTTTAAGTTAAAAAACAAAGAGTCTTTATTGAAAATTCACAGTAAAATAACTCATTTGCTGCATATTCTACTCACTTTTATGTAACTAGAGGCTGATGTCATATTTCATGTATAGGGTGAGTCTCTTCTATTGGAGAATGAACAGTTTCCCACTGCCTTGTAGCTGGTCATGATTCATTCACAGTAGGGAAAAGGGTCCTGGCACTGTAACTCTCTAGGGGTCCAGCAACTTAGAAACGTGGATAAACACAGAAAAGCTTTTCTTACACTGTCTTGTATTTTTTAATTTTTCAACAGTTCCAAAGTCTCCCAGTTCAGATTTGTAATAATTATGAACATAGTGTTATTGCACACATGTTGAGGGGTAGTTCTTATTTTCCATCTAGGTGTGTCTGCAGTGACATGATGGATGAGGAATGGGAAGACTGTAGTCTTCTGATCTGATGGCTGGTCTGGGTCAGCACATTTGTGTATCTTTTCAGCTTAGTTATTTTTGTAGTGAGATTACAAAATGGAAGGAAGATAGCTTTAGTAGACACTGATGTAGAAGGAAATATAGCATAAACAAGAATACAAAATTAGTTATGAAGATATCTTTTATTTATGAGATGGCCTCCAATTTTTACATCTCTTGCGACATATTCAGGTACTCTGTTGTTTCACTTTGCATCCAGATGAAATGATGGTGTGTAGCCCAGGGTCTCTGTCAAGAGTCCTTATAAGCAATGGCCTTCATGTTACCCCTGAGATATTTACACAGAAACCTCAGGAGATTTTTTAATTGAAAATCTTCATGCATGGCAGGGTGTGGTGGTGGTGTCTAATGTGTACTAATGACAATGGAGTGTGTGGGTGTAATACATGGCAAAAATCCCACAGGGCATCTATCTTCAGCCACTTGAAGTGCCAGGATTGCTCACCACACCCTATCTTGGTTTGGAAACTCTTCACAGAACAGGATACTCCTAGGCCAAAGCTGAAATGAGTCCCTTTCTCTAAATAGAAAAAGTATACACAAAACAAAATCCACTCCCATTTCTAAATGTCTGGCCTGTTAGAATATAGAACAGGAACTCAGATTCCAATATTAAGCCTATTTTGCTTTGTAGGTGAAATTAGTCATAGATTGGCGTTGGGAGAGAGCAGAAGCCTATGTTTAGAAGAACGTGGAGAGGCAGGCTTGCCTTGGAAACGGCTTTCCCATTCTTTTCAGAGGTATTGCATCTATCTATCAACATTTACAGATAAGCTTAAAAATTGGCCCATAGTAATGTATGTGAAACTTAGCTCTTTCCATAGAAATTTTCTTAAAATTAAAAAAAAAAAAAAGCATGTGTATGTGTGAGAGCATGAGAGAGAGAGGGAAGAAGAGAGAGAGACTGAGAGATTTCTTGGCATGCAGATTAAGATCTTCGGGAATGTAAGCAATCACCTACAGAAGCTAGTGTGGCCATATTCATCTCCTATTGTCCATCCCTTTTCCATTCTTCCCTAAATTATGAGCCCACACTTAAAATCTGGATCTTCATAGATACCCTTTTAATTTCACATTAGTTTCATCTGTGCAGAATTTCACTATAAAAATGGGTTGGTTATATCATTCAAAATTAGGCAGCTAAAAATAAGCTTAATGGGGTTTCTAGCCAAAGGATTACAGTGGTTATCCTAGAGCTAGGTCCTTTGGCAAACTTGATTGGCTCTTTAATTATGAGACTGATGGTATTAATATTAAAAATATTAATGCTGTGTGTGTGTGAGGAGGGAAGTTGACTTTCTGATTGCATTTTGACTCATTGCTGAAGACAGCTGCTTTATGTCCCATGTTCAGCTCTCTAAGGCAATCCTCCTCAACAGTTTTCATTATTTGTTTACATAGCTCCAATGAATGTTCGATACTCTCACTATTTCTTAATTTTTCATTTTTAAGAATTATTTCTTATACTCCCACGGTAGAAGATGGGGTTTGGTTGTTCCTTTCCTTACCCCTTATCATCAGAAATCCTATCACCCCTTCATTACAGGAGAGCTAAGTGGTAATTGTTACTAGATCAATATTTCTTTCTATGATGTTATGACTATGGAAATGTTATTCATGCCTGAGCCATATGGTATACTATATTCACTTTTCCTTTACAATTTTTTTGTTATTGATGATTGCCTTTTTTTTCTTTATATTGATCATTAGTTCAAGGCTAATCTTTGCCTCAGCTCTGTGTATGCCTGTCAGTATGATTGTAGACATTTGGTAATCTATCAATTTTATCTTCTGACCCACTCTTCCAAAACATTCTGGCATACTTCAGTCAAGACTATATCGGCTGCACAATTGCTAAGATTGTAATTTTTTAAAATTATTATCTTGATCCCCTTTACCTTTTCCAAATTGGATTTCTCTTTTTCAGAACTAAGTCTTTTTTCCCCTCTGGGAGCGTTATGACAGTATTTGCAGGACTGTGTCATGTGATCTTTCATGAATTGGGAATTTAATAAGATGTGTAATTTTCACATTGGAAATAATTTTTGTTAAAAAATATTTTGAACTCACAAAAAGTCTTGGTCTTGGCAAAAAACAAAAAATAGTTTGAAGACATTTCTCCACAGTCTTGGTATTTGATGTTTAAAAACCTGTCTCTGTAGATTCCAGAGCCTTTATGTAAAAACCACATTTTCATACTACAAAATTATAGGATCCTTTGTTAGTTACAAGAGTTGACATTTCCTAGTGTTAAGTCTTGAAATGACTCCATTTTCATCCACTGTCCTGTGCAGACCCTAAATCCTTTCAATCTGTAAAGCAATCTCCTTTTATTCTGGGTTGTTGTTTTGAAATTTGTATCTGCCCACTATCCCTACCAGTTTATTTGTTCTCTGATTCTGATTTCCCCAACTTGATCTTTCAAAGTTTATATTGAAGTTTTCAAAAATACTGCTGATACATTTCCAACCATAAAAAGTCTTTTAAAAAATTATCTTAGAAGTGATTTTCTGCTGGAATTTTCTTTTTTCTTAGATCAACTTCTCATCTCTTTGAAAATATTAATTTTTCTGCCTAGTTTTATTTTTCCAACTATCAACTTGTTGTGTCTGCTTTCTTACTTTTATCTCTATTTTTAATACTACATTTTTCCTTCAACTGTCCAGGACTTGTTGACTGTGATCTTCCTGTATAATAGCTCTGTGAGATAATTTCACTGTGCAAGCCCAAGGGAAGTACTTTAAATTTGAACTCTTGGAGTAGTTAAATTTCTTTGGAGAGACTTTCTATTACCTATGTTGAATGTAGACCCATGGCTTCCAATATTCTAGAATCTCAGTGGTTAAGGAAACTGCAAACTATCTCATCAGTGAGCCTTGTCTCTCTCTCAGTGTAGAATCTTTCCTGCTCTGCTCCTACTAGAATATATTATTAAATGTCAAGTTTTTTGCTGGGATGGAGAATGATGGAAACTTGTCTTGATGCCCATACAGATATAACTACCCCTCATTTAGGATAATCCTGGAGTGTGTGTGTGGGGGGGGCGATTCTACTTTTGTCTTAAATAGACTTCCAATCAATCTTTTTCTTCATCTTTACCCTTCATACTGGAAGTAACTGGTGTTTCCAGTTTCTAAACTCTTGAAGACATTAAATAGTAAGTGAAGGCATCTTTTGGCCCCTTACTCTGTCCTTTCATGATTTAGCTTTTTCTGGTATGCTAAATCAATTGTCATTCATTCATATACTTGCTAGCATAAAAAAAACTGAGCCCTGATCTTTTTTTCCATGTGTTTTTTTTTAATAATTCAAGACAAATGTCTTTTATTTTCATTTTCTTTATGGAATGGTAGTACTAAACTGCATGATCATAATGTTAACATTTCTAATTATCTCTAGTGTTAGGTCGGGTTTTGCTTTTAAGAAGCAGATATCATAATAAAACTAGATGTCTAAGGGAGTTTTTTGGAGGAAATCTTTTACTGGAAGGATAAAGAGGAGAGCGAACCAGGGGTAAAGGGAAGAATCATTAGGGGTGATGCAGATTTTATGTATGTGAAATGAAGGAAGGAGATTTGAGTAGAAAAAGCCTCAGACTGCAACATAGTTCTGAGAAAGGCTTGGGCCAGGCTGATCAGTGGTTTCAACACTAAAGTTATCTATTATAAGAGTCACACATTAGGTGGAAAATGTATTTCTTTAACACCCTGCTATATTCAGCCATTGATTACAAACAGCTCAGGGAGAGTATGATGTTGATGTGAATGTGGTAGATCATAGCCCTCATAGAGAGTCTTTCTTTCTTCTTTTCTTTCCGTCTTTTTTTCTTTCTCTTCATTCCTTCCTTCTTCCTTCCCTCTCTTCTTCCTTCCCTCCCTTCTTCATTTTCTTTGCTGCACAGGCTACAGTACAGCAGCATGATCATAGCTCACAGCAACCTCAAAGTGCTAGATTCAAGTGATCCTGCTGCCCCTGCCTCCTGAGTAGCTGGGACTCCAGCCCTGTAGCACATTCATCCAACTAATTTTTTTTTTTTTTTTGAGACAAGACCTTACTATGTTTCCCAAGCTAGTCTTGAAGTCTTGGCCTCAAGTAATATCCCTGCATTGAACTCTCATGCTGGGATTTACAGGTGTGAGCCACCACACCTAGTCTAGAGTCTTACTTGAAGTAACATCTGGTCAGTTCATCCAATGACCACCACATCTCTATTCTGTGAAAAAGCATCAGCAGAGTACTATCTTTGTATAGAACAAAGTTTTAGTTACTATCTTAGTTTTGCTGCTATAACAAAATATCAAAGACTGGGTGGCTTACCAGCAACAGAAATATATTTCTTACAGTTTTGGAGGCTGGAAATCTGAGGTCGGTTTACTTGGCTAATGGTTGGGTTCTGGTGAGAGCCTCTTCCAGGTCACAGACTGATGACTTTTGGTTGTATCCACATGGTGGAAAGAGAATGAATTAGTTTTCTGGTCTTTTCCTATAAGGATGCTAATCTCATTCATGAAAGCCCCATCTGCATTATCTAATTATCTCCCACTAACCCCACGCTTCCAAATACCATCACACTGGAGATTAAATTTCAACTTATGAGTTTTGGGGGGAAACAGACTTTCAGTCTGTAACAAACAGTTCCTGTTCAGTATTTGTGCAAGAAATCAATGACATTGTCTTTCTTTGAAAAACACAAAATGTAGTTTACAAGAATGACATGGAGCCCTAGAAGTTCCTATGTTCTCTTGTTGAGCCCTCGTTTAATTCCATAACAAAAAATGACAATCAGTAGCCCATTGCCCAAACCCTGACACTAAAAACTCAAAAACATATTAAAAATGTTTTCTTTTGCTGCTTCTTCATTGCCGGAATTATCCGCTACCTGCACTGTCTGTGTTAACCTTCCAAATGGTCTTTCTTACTCTCTTCCTACCAGAGTACCATTGAGTTACCATTTAGCAGCCACTGAAGAGTGTACTTGCAAAAGCAGAATTGGCTCCTTTCGTTTCCTCTTGAAATACTCTGATGGTTTCAGATGCTCTTCGGTGATCCCTAAGTTCTTTGCATGGCCCACAAGCCCCCACATGATCTGGTAAATGACTACCCTAATTTCCAGTCCCTTCTGCCTCCAGAGCTTTGTGCTGTGTGTCCTCTCTCTGGAATGCCCTTTCCTTTTCTTCCTACTGTTGCTTTCTGCTTGTTTTCCATATTTTAAAATTCTGTGCAAGTTGCATACACTTAATATACACTGCTTGTCACCCAAGTCAGAATCAAGACCTCAACTTTGGCGATTAACTCTGGAAACTCTTACCACTGATAGTGAGATGTCCAGCAACAGCCGTCTACACTGATCAAGGATTTTGTTTTCTATCTCAGGAAAGCTGAGAGAATGCAAGAAAGATTAAAGAGGTTCTCTCATCTTGGGTCTCTTCTGTCAATGGGTTAGTCAAATTTCTCCTTTGTAAATGCAAATTATCATGCAAACTGGTGAAGTACTAAATATGAGGAGACATTGATAGTTGGAGAAACTCCTAATAAAATGTCATTTACAGTGTGGCTATAGGTTTAATTTTTTATTATTATTGTTACATGTGTAACTAGACTACTTTCAGACCAGTGAATCATAATATAGTGGCTTGGGACAGCAGATTTTCAATAAATTATCTTGAATGGAACGTGTAAACACTAGAAACACAGGATTTCTATGTAGGTAACTAGGTTTCAAATTTTTGGTACTGTGTTTATCACGTATAGTGAGTAAATTTTATTTGCATATTCTGACTTAAAAATCTAGAACTTAATGAGTATTTGAGGACTGTTTGCTTATTGCAAAGTGAATGATACAGAGAGTTTGTTACTCTCATTGGATAGTTCCTATTTTAAAAGGCTCTTCCCAGCACTCTGAGAGACCAAGGCAGGTGGATTGCCTGAACTCACAGGTTCGAGACCAATCTGAGCAAGAACAAGACCTTGTCTCTAAGAGTATGCAGGTGTTGTGGTGGGTGCCTATAGTCCCAGCTACTCGGGATGCTGAGGCAAGAGAATCACTTAAGCCCAAGAGTTTCAGGTTGCTATGAGTTATTATGCCACAGCACTCTACTGAGGGCAACAAAGTAAGACTGTCTCAAAAAGAAAAAAAAAAAAAAAGCAATGCTTTTACCTGCAAAAATAAGAAAGTTGAGAAAAAACATTTCCCATCTGAAGAGGGGAACAAGCACATTTCAATCAAACCAGTTGTTCTTTTTTCCTATATGCTTATCCATTCATTTTTCATTTTAACAAGAACAAATAAGAAATTTATCCTTTATCTTATGCGACAATGGGCAAAATACTAAATAGACTATGGAATATTAATGCTATGTTGTTTATCTATACCAGGAATGGGAAAATTCTTTCTGTAAAGGGCAAGATAGGAGAGATTTTAGGTTTTTCAGACCCTGTGATTCCTATTACATCTTTTTCCTTCTTTTCTCTATTTTCTCTTTCTCCTCCTCCTCCTTCTTTGATAACACTCTACAATATGAAAAAAAATTACCAGGTCATGGCAAGGCAGTTATCTGAGAGCAGTGATTTGGCCTGATTATAATCTTTGGTCTTTACAATGATCCAACTCAATTTAAAATTCAAAATCAGACAGAAGCTGTCATCTGAGATGGTTATAAGTATAGTGAGAACAGAATGTTCAACTCTAAAAATATCATAGACTTTATTATTCTAACTATTCCCAAGGAAACATTAGGATGTATATTTGCATAGTGACAGAAAAATAAAACCAGAAATAAGCATGAATTCAGCTATACCAGTATTTCCTATTTTATTGTGCCTTTTGGGGGAGCATTATAGAAACTGGTAGCACTTCTAAATGCATGGCCAGGATTTCTAAGTTTTGAATTAGATTACGGGCAAGAGAAAAAAATATAGATTCTTCTTCACATTATTACAGTGTTACAGTGTCTGGGGGATGCCATGAATGGAGTTGCTTTTTCCTGGTCCATGTATTATGGCTCTATGCAAATAGTTAACAAAACACAGGTACTCGCAAGAATTGTTGCCAGTGGCGTGATAATAAACCTGGTCTCTAGAAAATATTTTTAAAAGTATTTGCAGATTTTCATGGTGTAAATGCCCCCACCATGGCCCATTTCAAACTGTCAATGGTTTAATAATCAGCTGATAAAATTCTTGCCAATGTAATAATCCGTTTTCTGAGCTGATGCTTATTTCCTATCATCTTGCAAAGGGAGTGTTTTCTATGTCTCGGGATACTTCCTTTGAAAGCTATTCCTTACGGTTACACTGGCTCGTGTTTGATCAGGGTTTTTAAGGAAACAATATACAAAACTGTGACCACTTTAAAATGCAAAAAGCATTTTTATAAGGTAAAATCTACACATGTAAAATCATTGTGTTTGAAGAACACAATCCAGTGGCTATTAGTACATTCACAATATTTTGCAACCTCTATCTAATTTTCTTTCCCTGATTTTTAAAACACGAGTCAATCTTCCAGTTTCTGAATTACTTATGTTTTTAAACCCACGACAAAAATATATATACATCCAGAAACATTTTTGATCATAGCTACTGCCTTTTCTTCAGCAATGTGGAATCATTTTAGACATTCGAGGCCTGAGTATGGGCATGAATGTACGCCCCCACCATGAGTATGGGCAGTTGAATGAAGAACATGTTCACAAGACGATCTTTTCCAAGATGAGGCACTCATGGGTTATGCAAACTGCATTGCTGCTGCATTAGCCCAGTTGCTTTTACATGCCTCGAGCACATCATTCCACTTGGATCACTCACAGCATTTGCTGACTTGATGGGAAATGAGTAAGAGTGTTTCATTCAACCAAAAGCACGTCTGGGACTGGGCTACAACTCTTAAGCAGACTCTTCACTGTCCTTAAATAGAGATAGGGAATCTGTGATTTGCATGCTTTCGGTGTTTGCAAGATGGAAATTGTAGACACCTGGGCTGTTATATTACTCACGGCTTGTTTTATGACCATGATTGATGCCAGATGAAAGTTGCTCCAACAAGCTGCAAGGCTTACTCAGGTGAGTTTATAATGGCATTCTGATAAGGGTACAGCCATTGGGCAAATCACCACTGGCCTCTGAAAGTTCACCGGTGATTGCTATCAACAGCACACATGTGTTTACTTCCTTGACCTTGAGACAACTTATCAAATTCACAGATATGTGCACACCAAGATGAAGGAAAGAAAGTTGTGGTATTTATCTTCTTTTATCAGTGTCTATTTCAGTGTGTTTTGTTCAACAATTGATTTTTTTTTCCTAAAGTAAAATGCTTCTGTTTGTATCAAATTGTATTCTCAGGACGTTTTGGGGAACCTACCAGATGGTTGGTGGAGTGTGGAGGAACAAAGGAAGTGGTTTTTTTTTTTTTTTTTTAAAGACAATCGACTCAGTCTTCCTCTCAGACCATGCACCTGTTTCTTTCAAGTTTATTTCAGGAGAGACTACGACTATGATTTTATTATACTGTGACCTTCATTCTACATTCCCCTTTATGAAGCAATGGCATTAGATAATGAGACTCCAAATATTGGCAAGTGCTATGGATATAGTTAAAATACACATCTGGGAACAATGGCTATTTTCATGATGGAAGAAAATTTGTACGGCTAAATAACACCCCGAGAAAACTCATTAATCTTCAAAATGTTAAAAATGTCCAGAATATCATATTGCATGATCGTAAAACAGAAGAAGAGGGCATTCACACATGATGTCTGCTGAGCTCCGTGATTGCTTTTTATTTTTCCAGTGTCACTCTATTCGGACTTTAAAGACCAGATATCCAATTCAAACAAACTACAGAAGCAGATGAATCGTCCCATTTCATTTTTATTGTGTGACTCAGCAGCTGTGCTCTGTTTAGGGCAGGTTGAGCATTCTAATAATTCACTCTAATTAACTACTCCTCTCTGATAATGGGTCCTCTTGGCATAACCCACTAAGGAAAGCTTTGAAGTTGGCTCAAGTTACTAGCAGGAAATATGATAACACATTTTGATGCTGCTTAGAAGTTTTTGTCCCCTGATATCCCCAGATAATCATCTTTCTATGATTCATACACTCATTGTCCTCTTATGACATTTTCCTGAAAAACATTTAATCTCAGATGTTTTCTCTACTTGCCTGATGTTTTCTTCTGCTACCCTAATAGCATTATTCTAGGATATGACACCACAATGGGTTTAGTAAATGAACTGCATACATAGGAAAGCATTTCAAACAATGACAGAAGTGACATTTTTATATTCCACCATTTTTGGACTATCCATAGGACTTTCTCAGTTTATATAAATGATCAGAAAATATATACCTTCATGCAGAAATATTATTTTATGCACCTGCTATCTTTGCCTGTGCTTCAACTGCATGTCTACTTAGAGCTGATTCAGGAAAAAAAAAAATGTTTCTTAAAAACTGAAGATCTGGAAAGTCAAAATAGTTTTAGGATGGTACAATGTGCTAATTGGACTTGACTCAAGCATTCTGGTGGAATGGTCATTTTTTTTCTCAAGAGTTTGACTGTCGTTTCATAATGAACTCTTCAGCACTGCCACCCACTATCAGTTCTTTTAAAGGACTAAATCTATACATTGTACACCGCAGGCTCTAATAATATTTAATTGTTATCCCCTTGTGTTGTAATTCTATGCCAATGAGGGGGTGGAAGAGTGGTAACTGTTACCACCAAGTATAGCATTTCATAACATCTTTGAGCAGACAGAAATAACTTCCTTCTAAAGTAATACAGGAACACTTTGATATAGAACATATTGGTGCTTGCTATCTGGAAGTCACTCATCACTGGGAAGACAGTTAATGACTTTCCCCAGATATGTGTTTCTTCCTGTATCTGTCATTCTTTGAATACTTGCCTTTTGTCATCAGCTTTTAGTCATTACTCTGCAGGTTTGAATAGCTGCAAATTCCAGAGAGAGCAGAACCGCGGAGTATCTGAAAATGCCTGTGGCTGAACATACCGGTGGGGCTTATGAAATGCCCAATGCACCCAGGTTCTAAATGTTTAAATTGTTTAGACATCATTTGGAAAGGAACTCACCTTAAAAAAAATAAGAGCACACAAGCCTGGCATCAGGTTGGGGTGTTGTATGAGGATTTATAATTGGTTAGTATTTATGTATTTCAGTATTGAGATAAAAGGAAGAAAATCAAATCTATTGAGGTATAATTTATATAAAATAAGCTGTAACTATTTTAACTGTTCATTTTGAAAAACACGTTTATCTGTGTAACCACCCCCCAACCTAAACAGAGAACATCTATTACCCAAAGACTATATCTCTTTCTAGTTAATTTCAACCCCACTTCTAGCCACAGATAACCCCTGATTTGATTAGTCCTTACTGGACTTGATGTGACGAGAATCAACTCTTTGGCATGAAGCATTTGCCACATGTATGTTGTCTCGTGTCTCAGTTGTCTTTTTCTTTTGATTACTGATTATTATTTCATTGCTTGGATGTACCATGATATGCTTATTCGGTCTTCTCTTAATGGGCATTTGGGTTGTTTTCAATTTGAAACTCGGATACATAAAGTTGCTACGGCGTTCATATGCCAGCCTTTCTATAGATACATGTTTACACTGATTTTGATTAAATATCTACTAGTTTGCCATGTCCTGTGACATGTGTGTGTTTACCTTTAATTCTGACTTACAAGCTATTTTTCAAGGTAGTTGTACTATTTTGCATTCCCACCAGCAGTCTGTAATGATTCCACATACTTTCCAACTCTTGGCACTGACAACCTTTTTTAACTTTAGCCGTTTACTTATTTTTATGTGCTTATTGACTACCAGTATATCTTCTTTTATAAAGTGTCTGGCCTAAACTTTTGCCTGTCTTCATAGGGTTATTTGATATATTACTGAGTTTCAAGTGTTCTTTGTATTCTAGATAAAATTCTCATATCAGATAAATGCACTTGAAATACTTTCTTCCTGGACATTATGATCTTTTATTTTTTTTGCTGAAGTTTGTTGCATGTCTTTACAAGGTGTTAAACCTTAAGCAGATGGTCAGTTTATTTCATTTGGGGTTTTTTTTTAAGCTTTGTTACAATAGATCTAGAAAAGTCTTCATACTGTGGGGCTAATTTCGAAATGTGTGACTTTCCTGGGATTACCAAGAAAATGCTCAGGTGTTCCATGAAGACTCTGCATTCTGGCAGGTAGGAACTAGAACATCTTCCAGCCCTGTGTGAAATCTGGAAATTGCTTAGCTTATATTTACCTGCTGTGCAGCTTTATGCATCTTATATACACTATGTCTTAATCAACTGGGGCCATATAACAAAACGCCATGAGCTAGATGGTTTAAACACAACAGTGACTTATTGCTCATATTTTTGGAGGTTGACAAGTCCAAGGTGAAGGTGCTAGCAAGTTGGTGTTCTCTTCTTGCATTACAGACTCATTCCTCTATTTTTACAGAGTAAAAAGAAAGAGTTGTGCCTCTCTTCCTGTTATAAGGACACCTATCCTCTGGACCTAATTACCCTAATTACCATGCAAAGGGACCCCATCTCCAAGTACCATCGCACTGGAGTTAGGGCTTTAGCATATGAATTTTGAGGGCACGATATGAATGTCCCTTCTCATTGATATTCTGTCCTGAAAATGACAGCCACCCGAGTCTTGATAAACTTCAACCTTTACTTAACTCAACAAAACCACCATGGTATACTTGAAATATTCCTCTCTGCGTTGTGGTTGAGAATCTGCCACCAGCCATGTCTGAGAGGAATCACAGGACATATTTCATCTGATTTTTCTCTCTCAGGAATCAAGATTCCTGTGCTGCCTGCTTTTCTGGTGTCTGGAAACTGTTCTTTCATGTATTTCATTCAGTTTTATAAGTTGGGGGTCTTGGTTTACGTTGCTATGACAAACTACCATAGCTTGGATGGCTTCTGAACAGCAGAGATAAGTTGTTTCTCACCACTCTGAAGGCTGGAAGGCTGAGATTGGGGTGCCCTCTTCTGATGGTAGACCACCAACTTCTCATTCTTCTCATCATGTGGCAGAAAGAAGATGAGAAAGTTCTCCAGTGTCTGTTTTCATAGGAGAACTATTTCTATCCATGGCGACTCCAACCTAATTAACTAGTTACCTTCCCAAGGCTCTGCCTCCTAATATGTGTCTGTCAAGTATGACATCACATTGAGGGGTAGGACCTCAACATGTGGATTTGGAGGGGACACAAACATTTAGTCTATCATAGGGAGGTAAATCTGGTCCCATTTTCTCCATCAAGATAGTTTTTGAATATAGCTGTTGACATTGGTCCTTAGATATGAGACTTGTGTCAGGCAACTGGAAAACAGAGAGCGGAACAGTGACAAGGAAAGTAGAATTGTCGAATTTCTGTAAGACAGAGAAAATAAGAGTCTGCTCAGTACTGTTCCCTAGGTAGCAGAGTAGAGCTCAAGTTGGCATGAAAGGTATTTTGCCTACTTTAGCACTGGGGCATGGAGCTAAGGAACGATTCCTGGGGTGTGGGAGGAGATTTTGGCAGCTAGGCCAGCTTTCATCTGCATGGCAACCTGGGGTCAGAATCTAGTTTGCCTAATTTTGGAGGCAAAATCAAGACAAAACAAAACAAAAAACCACCTGCCATTTGGTAGCCTGGGTAGAAGGTACAACTACTACCAGGACAGAAACTTGTGCCCTAGGCAAACTTAACTTAAAACCAACATCAGCATCAGGAAAGCCATCGTGGTTTCGAACATGTGGACCTTGTCTGATTATCAAACTAGTAGGAAAAGTGGTGGCAGCACTTCCTTTACTCATACTTGGGGACCAGTGTGATTGATAATCAAGAGTAGAAGAGAAAAGAATGTTTCAAAATGTTCTTAAGAATTAGCTTTTGAGCCATGTGTGATCCATTTCCTAGAGGGTTCTGAACTAATTAATACAAAGCTGCTTGGGCAAAGAAATTCTGCCGGTGGTATCTTCAACATAGAGGTACAATTAACATGCCTTGTATCCATGTCTTTGAAAAACATCCAGTGCCTATTTGCTGCAAAAATGTCATCAGATACTCTTTGAAAGGTGCTAGAATATGTGGCAAAATCTCAGATTTGCCAATATGGCCATAACTTTTTGGAAAGATGATTTTTTTTTCAAATTTCACTGTGCACTAGTTTCCAATTACTGACAGAACAAATTATCACTGCCTTATTGGCTTCAGAACAAAACACATGTATTATCTTGGATTTCTAAGAAGTCAGATGTCCTAAAATTTAGGCATCAGCAGGATTGTATACCTTCTGGAAGTTCTAGGTGAGAATTCTTTTCACTGTCTTCTCCAGCTTCTGAGGGGACCCATATTCCTTGGCTTGTGGCTTTGTTCTTACGTCAATTTGACCTCAGCTTGCATCATCACATCCTCCATTCTTACTGCCTCCCCTCAGCCTCCTAAGGATCCTTGTGGTTGAGGATAATCTCCTTATATCAAGATCCTGAATGTATCCCATTTGCAAAGACTCCCTTTGATGTGTAAGGTAATATAGTCTTAGGTTCTGGAAATTATGACATGATCATGTTTGGGAAGCATTATTCTGCCTGGAATTTTTTTCACAAGACGTTTTCCACGCTTTCTGTATTTAGGGCACACTGTGGACCGAATGTTTGTGCCTCCTAAAATTCATGTTGAAATCCTAATCCTCCATGTGACAGTATTAGGAGTCGGGTGACTTTGGCATGTAATTAGGTCACAAGGGTGGAGTATTTGTGAATGGGCTCTGACAGCTCTCTTGAACTCTTTCTGTCAGGACAGCAAGAAAAAACTGGCCACCTAAAATCCAGAAGAAGGCCTTCATCAGAACCCGACCATGCTGGCCTTCTGAACTTGGACTTCCACCTTTGAGAATGTGGAGAAATGAATTTCTGTTCTTTGTAAGTCATCCAGTGTAGCATATTCTGCTGTTGTATCCTGCAAGCACTGAGACAGGGAATTAGCATTTGAAGGATATGTCTGCCTGTGGGTGATCAAAAGTCAACTTTGGTCTTTACATGAGACATCACCGTGGGCTTCCAAGTTCTCCAGTAAGAATTAGTCTTTATGAGTTATATCCTAGGCAGCCTGGAGGGTTCCACTTTGCCTTTTAAAACTACCTAAAATTTGTGTCATGCTGTCATCTACATCCCAGCAAACTATGAAAATGTAGGCTGGTGAGATGCAATAACAACATTCACAACGACACAGCTCTCTCCTGGAACATCAAGGAAGGAATTTATCACTCTCTTCTCTGACGCCTACCAACGACAAAACGAGCCTGTACTTACAGGGTGAGAAATCTTACATTTTCCTGTGTTTTTGGCCTAGATCACAGGGCGTGTTAGGCGCCTGGTTTTAATGATTATTTTAATGGTGTTTTAAGCCACAGGTTTAGATTGCTCCTCACTCTTGCCAGTTTTTACTTGCCTTTTATGTCTCACAAGCCCTGTTCTTCAAATCCAACTCGGCAGAGACAGAGCTTTGCCCGATGAGCTGTGCAGTAACAAGGGAATCACTGACCTTACGTAAATGATCCGAGCGTTCAAGGCTGTGAAAGGAGATGGAAATAGTTAAGACATTTTCTGACCCTTGTTTCCTCAATATTCTCAGACCCCACTCATTTTGGTATATACTTTAGAAACTGGAAGATGTTTGAAGTGGTACTAATCACTTTTATAATGATATTAATAATAAGTATTGCATTAAGAAAATTACTGAAGACTTACTATGTGCAAATCTCATCTTTGAGCATACTGGGATAAAAGATAGTAACAGATAAAGTATGGACTTCCAAGCAATACTTACACACACAAATATATATGCACACATACATATACGCTATATGAACAGGTTTATTGCACGTATAAAAACTAAGTACACCCATGTTTAAAGAGCAGCCATTTAAATTGATATTTTGATTCTTTTTATTTGAAGGAATACTTGAAGACAAAATCTAATTTCCACTCAAGAACTTACTTTCTAGCTTTTGCAACACTCTTTGAAATGAAAAGATAAGTTGGGGGCCTCCAAAGTGTCTTAAAACCCCTTGTCCCTCAATGATTTGTTCAATTTTTGAGTTCCTACGACATAAAAATGCTACCTAATATTTAGGTTTGAGATCCATAGGCACTGCTAATGTTTGTTCATCATAGATCTGAGAAATTTCCTTCTCTTTCTGGGGGGTGTGTGTATGTGTGAGAGAGAGAGAGTGTGTGTGTGTGCACGCGTGCACAAGGCCCTGTTGAAACTTCTAAGCAGTAAGAGTGATCTATATGGTGATGAAAGATACAGGTATAGGAGTGGCTGTTGATGAAGGATTTATACTGACTTTTTCCACTTGGGTTTACTTGGTTAGTAGCAAAAGGGAGCTTGGGACCTAAGGAGATAACTATGGCTACCTCTGGAGGCTTCTAGCCCACATTTGACTAAGTCTCTTTTATTTAGGGATACAGATTATTCAAATATGGAAAGGAGAATCCTTCTACCCTTCCTTGGGGAATAAGTGTTGAAACACACTCTCACTCTTACTCTAAAATCCCCTTAATCAACCAGTTAAAAGTTTCTTGAGCGACCTCACGTATTTTCAATGGCTTTGATGTAGCCATGCCCATTCATACAGAAGTCATTTTCGTTGATGAAATTTGACTCTCTGGAAAGCCCTGTTCCTCTTTTCCTCTTTAAAATGTGCCCATCATGACTAGGAAAATACGTTAAGGCAATTAAAAAAAAAACATGTCTTATAAATGTTTTAAATCTCCTGCTAAATGATATCTTGGGGATGTGGCTTTGATGCCTCACTGTAGGCACCTGCCTGATGAAGGCACCACAAAGAATAATGTTTGTAAATAATATTTTTATTTATCACTAAAGCATTTTCAAGGGGACAAAAATATCTCTTGCATTTATAACAGTATTGCAACTATTTTTTCTTTTCATTTCTTTAAATATCTCTGTTAGTTGAAATGATGCAGGAATTGGGTAACTATATTCAACTGCTGTATGACCACTTTCTTTTATTATTATCATTACCTTTTTCTTTCCACACAATCCAATAAGGAATCTAGGTAAGAATTAACCATGTGATTAGGTGGAGTTTCCTCTGCTTCTCACGTCTCCATTCTCTTTGGTGAGGATGCATCTATTAACATCGCACCTCTTCCCCTTTCTCCTCCTCTTTTCCCGTATATTTCTTTCTCTCTTTCTTCTTTCTCTCCTTCCATATTTTCAAGACACTACCAAATGTTTCCATGAATTGTCTTGGATAGCCTTTATTACAACTCTTTATAAAAGTACCATCCCATTCAGAATATAAAACTGAAGCTTCAGGAAGGCGAGATACATGCCCAATGTCAAAAGCTAGAAGTGGTTAAAACAGGATTGAAATCCAGCATAATTTTTTGTTAGCCTCTAAATTCCTACCTATTCCATTCATTCGTTCATCATTATTAGAATTTTGAATGAGTTATTAGTGAATTAATACATAACAACTCTTATGATTTAATTATTCTTTCATTCCACAAACATGTATTTAATTCCTCATTATTTTTCAGGAGCTGTGCTGGGTACTTAGACACCAAGAATAAGACATAATATCTATGCTCAGAGAAGTTCGTATGGTGTGTGTATGTGTGTGATGTGTGCACATGAGTGTGTTTAGTGGGGTGCCAAACAAGCAAATAATCACCCTGTCCCATTTACTGGGTGATCAGTGACATACTAGACACATTTACAAAGTGTCACTTAATTATTAAGTATGACTCCAGAAAATCAAATAAGGATTTATAAGGAAGTGACAATTGACCTGTATTTTGAAGGAGAAATTCCAATTCACAAATGGAAAAGACCGGAAGAACTTTCAAGGTTATAAAAAGTTTTTTTAGGTTGATATGGAAATAAAAAGAAGATTGGGTTGGCAGGAACACAGGAGTACTGTGGGCTTATGGGGAGATAATGGTAGAAAGAGTTCGGGGTAGGGGGTGAAACGCAGCATTCCCCCCCAGAGGGCAAGAGGGAGTTAAGGAGGGAGGTTTAAATTCTTCTGATGTTTTATTTTTTTAAAGAAAAAGAATGTTAATGAAATATTTCTAAAAACTAACTATTCAACAATTACGATTGATGTGCTTATTATTGGCAGGGATTTTGGAAAACAATGGATGGGTGGATTATAATCATGGATAAGATACTCAGGAAATACACTCATTTATGGGAAAATTAATACGTGTTTAAAAACTTGGGAAAAAACATGGTAAGTTGGTCTGACATAAATTTTATGCATGTGCTGCAGAGACATGGGACAATGGAGATATGTGTGATAGGAAAGAGGAGAAGGAAAAAGAAAGAACCGGTATATTAGCTTCCATTCCACTAAAAATTATTTCCTCCAAGAACAAAAGTAAGCATATAGCTAATTATCAGGAAAGAAATACTTGCACCCCAGTAAAGCAGACTCATGCTTAGGAAAGGTTTATTCCCTAAGGATAAATATGACCTATATTCTTTATTCCATTATTACTCGAGGTTCCTGAATGGAATTGACCCAACGCCATTCTCCCTAGAGACAATAAAATTCTCCTTTGAAAAGACAAGCAGAGATTTATGTCATACATTTCCGGTCTGCACACAACAGTCAAAAGCCAAGGGGGATCCCATAAAAGATGCAGAGAAAGATAGGATGTCATTAAACTCAGCTCCACCCTCTACTCACGATTCGGGAGTTCCACTTGGAAAATCCTCATAAATGGTGTCCTGCTGGTGCAGTCTTTAAACATAAATATCACAAAACCCTTGGCTGATTTTTTTTTCTTTTTGGTCTATTGTAATATTATGTGTCTGTGGCTTCAGCCTTTGACATCAGCTTCCACAGAAACAACTCGATCCATGTTAAACCAAGGATTCTTTATTCAACCCCGAAGTCTAATGATGCTGCACCTACTTAGGCAGAAAAGTCACCCTTGATCTGGAGTTGTCAAACAGCCAGGATCGGTAAAATGATTGTTAAGTATATGGAGTAAAGGAGCGTCTATGGGCTGGTGCTTTGCTTTCCTCCTTATTAATTACTTTTTAAATGTCAGGTAGTTCAAAGGATGGGTGGTTCTATTATGGAGAGATTGCAGAAATATGAAGACTATTTGCCTCACCTCTGCTTCTATTTTTAGAAGAGAGTTTTGAAACCTACCAGAAAATAATGACTAAATGACCTGTATGTAAGCTGTCATGTCCTTACTAATCAAAGCATTTGTAAATTAGGTGAAAAGATGGTTTCCAGGGATGGTTATATGTATATGGGAACCCATAAGGAGGGCAGGCGATCTTCGGATACTGCCGTACTACCGAAGCACTCAGGAGACCTTCCCCTGCGGTCCCCACACAGGGGACGCAGGGACACATCACACGTTCGAGGTTGTCAGTAGGGAGAAGGCAATCAGGCTTGTGACTTTATGCTTAACTGTATTACTATAAACATTTTCAACATTATTACATTTTTTTTTTTAGAATAAAGGTGATTATGGAAATAGCAGCTATTTGGAATGGAAGGACCTAGAAAGAAATTGAATGAAAATTGAGAAGAGACACAAAAAAGGGATCTTCAAGGGAGATGTGAGGAAATCCTGGGCTGCTGAACCAGGAATCCTGGAGGGCCCACGGGAATGTGGGCATGAGGTAACCTAGGTTACCAGTAACCAACAGAAAAGGACAATAATCAATGACTAATAGAAAAGGGCACTAATGCCTGGCAGTGGTGGGAGACCAATGGAAGATTCATACCCTATTTCAAGGAAGTATTTATACCTCCACACCACCCTGTGTCCATCTCTCTCTCCCACCTTCTCCCCTTCCTGGGAGGGACCCACTTCCAGCTCTCTTTGGGAGTGCTCTAAACTTTCTCTCTGTTCTTCCTAAATAAAATGTCTCCTTCTTACTAGTGTAGGTTACTTTTGTGCTCTATTCACGCTGCCTGGGGTGCTCCAGTTTTGTTTTCAGTTTTCATTCATTTCTGCTTTCAATTACCACTGTGCTTCAGGTAAACTTTCCAGCTCAGCTAGTAATAGAACCAGGTCGCCTGGGTTTGGGACACTCGGATACAGGAACCCCAACAGAAATATCTCTGAGAAGTAACAACACACTTTTTTCTTACTTCCAAAAGAAATGGGACTCCGCCAATTTTTAAAGAACAAAAAGATTTGATTTGGGATCTCAGTGAAAGCAAATGGGTTCAAGTTTCCTTGAAATGTAGTGTTACTTTAACTCAGTATGCTAAAAGATGGCATGGTGGCACATCATTCCAAAATATGGAAACCCAGGGGCGATTGTAAAGAAATGGTGTCTGTTAACCCACTCAGCAGATAACCGGAGGAGAAGAGTGAACCTTGAAACCCAAGGACCTGGCTGAGCGCCCTTGGTAGTCTAAATCATCTCTCTACCTCTGTTTTTCTAATTCTACAACTTTGGCATCGTAACTTCTGACTTATCATTCCATGGATGCATGCATTGAAGAGTTAATTCTCCAAATGCAGATGCAACTGTGTCTAAATGAAAACTAACATAAAGTATAATCATCTTCCCAAAAAGTTATTTGCCTGAAAATTGTGTGACATCGAAGAGTTTTAGTAGCCAGTGACAAATTCTAAAGAATTTTTTTGACAATTCCCTCAGTGACTCAGACAGTCTCTTGGGTTCATGTCAGAATAAAAAGGGGGGAAAATGCTTGTGTAGTAAATTTATTTTTAAGGAAGCAGCCAAATCACTTGGCCCTCTGAGCCTTTAGGGAAGCAATAATAACAGGCCAGGCTGCCAATTCACTGCAGGGGACTCTGGAAGGTGGAAGAAAAATTTCAAAAACTTACACACATGAATACACATGCAATTTTGAACTATGGTTCAGGTAAGAAACTAAAGATAACACCTTGTAGGTATATAAAGAATAGGGGGAAAAAAGCCCAGGTCTAGATGTTATGCACAAAAGGGCAGTGTGTGGCAGTTTTGACTAATGTATTTAGTTTGATTTTTTAGTTTCACTACTTATCTGTAGTAATTTGCTGAAAACCAAGCAAACAAACAAAAAGTTCAATTAATTTTTTGCTTCCATTTAGATAATTAGAAAAGCCACAGTGTTTCTGCCTCTGAGTCTTTGCTGCCTCCATGTTTTCTGATATAACTAAACTCTTTTAAAGTCCTTGTTAGTTGCACATAGGTAAGAAACTTCAGAAAAGCTCAAGTCGTTCCCTCTTATAGCACCATCTGTTCACCTGATCTACTAGTGGGGGTTTAGGAATATACCAGTAGTTGATATTAGTGATTGGGACTTGAAATAATATTATGGTGGACATTTTTCCTTATTACGTTTTTCTTGTGGTAGTTCATCGTTTATGCACCACTTGTCTAGCAGACGTTGTAACTCTCCAAAGGCAGGAATTAAATCTTTATTTTCTTTGCCTTAATTCAGTCAGAGCTCAAAACTGATAAGTATTGGAAGGATTTTGAGTAGAAAAAAAAATTAATGAATTAATGTCATTAAGTCTTTATAGCCTTTGAAAATATCACAAGGGACTTGGCTGAATATATCACTTTGTTCCAAAGAATTCATAGTGTAACAGTAGGAGATTGAAAGTGAAATATTTAAAAAATATGAGAAAGAAAACATCAAGAGTATGGACCAGGAAGAGCTTTGTTGATTGATTGAAAAGGAAGGAAGGAGAGACGTCCAAGCAAAAGACTAAATAAAATAGAACTGGATATCATCCAGCTTCCATTGCCTGAATTGCTCTAAGAGATACTTTTGTGGTACACAATTATTCACACCCACCTTGTTTTCTGTCGGTCCTGTCTAAAGCAGTTTCCATACACAAGTCAGTATTTATATTTTGGACAAAGACAATAGTAAAAGATATGATTTAGATAATTTTCACGAAGTGGAATTAGGTCATTACATATGCTCACATGTATTACACCTTTTCTCCTTTCTTAGCTTATAATAAAATTGTACATCCTTGCCATTTTGCAATTTAAGCCCTGAAATGGGAGTGAATGTGTCATGCAGCACGGCAGTGCAAAAATTTTAAGAGCCAGGCATGCCATCATTTCTTCCCCTGCCTGGGTGGGTCCTAGCAGCGCGGGTTGAGATGGAGCATCCTTTAACCTACATCTCTATTTGAAGGTTAATATGCAAATTACCCTGCCAACCATTACTGCATATGGTATGTAGGATGAGCAAAAACAAACAAAAAAAACATTTTTATTCTATTTACCCACTGAGTGATGGAATTGTTTATTACTGAATGAGAATCTAGCTGGTCCTCACTGGTACAGGGTTTCACATGGAAGGTTCTGATTCTTTGAAGACCCTTGCCTAGTAACAGGTAAGATACTGGTTCATACACTTACATCTGAAGTGGTTCTACATCTCAGTGGCTTCTGTTCCTACTGAAAAAAAAATACAATTTACATCTGGTTGAGAAGTTGAGGGAAGTGATAAGAATTGTTTCATTCACTGAGCAAGAAATTATATGAGCAACTCCTTTAAAAAGCCCACCCCTGTTTGTTTCGATTCATTACTAATCACCTATGTATAATTTGTCCTTCTCCTACCGTTAGTTTAGAAAGGACTGTAGACTGACCCTCATCCAGAGACACCATTCTGGATCACATGTAAAATAAGGATGGATCAAGTGTTTGCATTTAGAGATGCTCAGGTCCATGCAGCACCTTTGACCTCAGGACCACCACATGACCCCACATCCAGTCCAAGAACAATTAGCTCATTAGCCTGGGTTGGTGTGTTCTCAGCTCTTGTTTTCTTGATTTCAGCAATTTGGGCATGGAGATTACTCTCTGATATGCTGAACCAGAGTCTTTGTATGCAAAACATTTTCACTCTGTGGGAGCTTTTCATTTGATTTAATATTTTCAAAGGGGATTTTTTTTTCTGTTGTTTTTACTCACTTTGTTTGTTTATCATTGTTCTTTAATGAGATAATTCTACTCTTGCTTTTAGAGATCAGAATATGGTAGATATGCTGGTTATACAGTGAATGCTTGATGTACAGAAATCATTAGCATTTTCATATGCCTTCCATAAAAATAAATTTACTAGGTGAGGGGTTGGGGAAACAAAAAAGCAGAATATATTTCTGTTTGATGTCAGATTGCCTATGCACAGACACAGCCCTACCCTTTAATCCCTATAACTGACCACAAGACAATGATTAATATTTGTAATATTGTGAATGGGTGGAAAAAGAGTGTAAAACACATTATATAAATCATGGAACCAATTAAATGTGTGTGTAGGGCTGAGGAAGGGTAAGCTCACCGAAAGTAGGTGTTCTCATTATTTTTCTTTCATCTCTTTTACAACAAAACAGTAGGAGCAGGACAAGATTGAATCTCTTTGCTTTTTATTTATTTCCTTAATAAAATTTTGGCACTGAGGTTTCTTCCAGGTTACCCTATGTTAATTGTTTGGTAGACAACTGTTTTTCATGACTAATATGCAAAGGAACAGTTTGTTCAGGACATGGCACCCTTCTCAGGGCGATAACGTAACAGAAGCTTTTGACATGCCTCTCAGATGAAAAACTCATCACTTCCATTTCTCTAATAGTCAAAAAGTAGCTCGGCCTTTGTTAGGCAGCTTCTATCCTAACACACAGTGTTTGAGGTTGTGTGAGAAAACAGCACAAATTAAAGCTCCTGCCATAAGAGAACTTAGAATTTCACATAGAAGATAGGGATTCTGTGTGCCCTGAAAGGCGATAAACTCACGATGGGTTTGACGTTTAGTTATCTTAGAAATTTAAGAGGGGCCTGAAGCTTCACTTCCACATTTTAACAAGAAGGGACTAGTAATGCCTTTTGACCTATCTGATGTGTTCTGTGTAGACCGTAAAATGTTGTATGACTAAAATAGTCTTTTTTTTTAATTTTTAATTATTTTTTATTGAGTCATAACTGTGTACAATGATTCAGGCTTGGAGTACAGTGTGCGGCCTCCCATACAATCGAAGATATTTTTATCCACCTGATTAATGTAACATTCATGATATTTTCTCATTTACTGTGTGAAAACAATTTTGATCCATATTTAGAAGATTTCTCCTGACCCTTCACATATGCATGACAAGTGTG
>CAUYRH010102535.1:0-26558 GCA_963574655.1 Perodicticus potto | reverse complement strand
CTGTAGTCCCAGCTACTTGGGAGGCGGAGGCAAGAGACTCGCTTGAGCCCAGGAATTGGAGGTTGCTGTGAGCTGTGATGCCACGGCACTCTATCCAGGGTGACAGCTTGAGGCTCTGTCTCAAAAAAAAAAAAAAAAAGAAAGAAAACAATTTTTTATATTAAATCAATACAATCCTATTATGGTGTAAAATATAGAATTCTCATGAATTTTTCAGAGAGTGGTAGAAGATTTCAAAAGAAATTTGTGCAAGTTTCTTTGAGCTACACTTCCAGATTCTCCTACATTTTCCTTTCTTGCCTGAAGGACATTTGTGAAAAGGTCTGAGGACCTAAAAAGCCCACAGGGTACAGTCAGAAAACTTCTTTATATAGGTTAGGTTTGAGAGTCTCTGCTACTTGTTATTTTTCCTGTTCGCCTTGCCCAGAAGATTTCTGTCCTTTCCCATCAGGGATACTACTCATCCCCAGAAAGGCAGTCCAGCCTCGTGAGTTCGAATCCTGACTGTGCCTCATTTCTAGCTGTGTACCTGGGCATATTACTTAGCCTTGCTGATCTCATTTGTAAAATGCAGGCATTAAAGCTAACTGGTAAAACTATTGTGAATTTTGGGTGGGTTAATATATGTAAAGTGCTTAGTGGTCGGCACATGGTTAGCACTATATAAAGATATTGTCATTAATGTTGCTATTTTATTTATTTACTTACTTAAGACAGAGTCTCATTCTATTGCCCTGGGTAGAGTGCTGTGGAGTCATAGGTCACAGCAACCTCAAACTCCTGGGCTTACATGATCCTATTGCCTCAGCCTCCTGAGTAGCTGGGACTATAGGCACCTACCACAACCCCGGGCTAATTTTTCTATTTTTTTTAGTAGAGAAGGGGTCTCGCTTTGGCTCAGGTTGATCTTAAACTCCTGCATTTAAGGGATCCACCCTCCCTGGCCTCTCAGATTGTTAGGATTACAGGCATGAGCCACCTTGCCCGGCCTTGTTGTTAAATTATTTTTATTATTGAAGGTCTAGTTTCCTTGATTCTCCCAAGGATCTTCTTCCACCTTCTCCAAACATCTGCTCATAGTGTAATACTGAGCACATCATCCCGTCCTGGCCTGCCCCTCCCTGTTAGGTAGTAACTGTTGGAGAAACAGAGGAGACAGGCTTATTTATGTTTGTATCCGTCCTGCTGGACACAGGAGATAATGAGTCCGATGCTGTTGAGTTGTTAACTGAACAAGATAGTAATGAGAATAATGATCCGAATTCTCTTTTTTCCCCTTTGCTTTTATTTTTGGTCTGAATTCTTATGTGTATCTCCATTTCCATGTCCCGTGCATTTGTTTATGCAGCAGGAACTGATAATTTTGGGTCCTCGAGGAGGTTTTCACATCATTAACAATGATTTCTAAGTGAAAACTTCATAGTCAAAACCATTTACAGAAAACTAGTGTTTTTCAAACTATGTTAATGCATATGGGTGTTTTCCAAACACACCTTCCACGGATAAATAGTTGAGAAATAAATAGTTTGAGAAATTCTGGGTTACACAAAACTAAACAGACATCTTTACTACACTACGTAACACTTTCTCAGAATCTTTGCTAGGCTAATGTCCATGAAGGGATGGGTGGAATGTGGGGTAAAGTTAATACATTTCTTAATCTTTTTTGAGCAAGAAGACTAGTTCTATGAAATATGGTTGATGAAAACCTGCACTAACCAAGTGCCCATCAACCCATGAATGGATTAATGAACTGTGCTGTTTGTAAACCGTAGAATACTATTCGGCCATAAGATAATGGCAACGTTACATCTTTTGTATTAACCTGGATAGAAATGGAGAACATTCTCTTTAGTAAAGTATCACAAGAATGGAAAAGCAAGTATCCAATGTATTTAGATAATATGAAGCTGGTAGATGACCTAATATAGGCCCATGCTAGAGAAAAACTCAAGTTAATTCAAGTTGGAGGGAGAGTCAAAGAGGGAGGGGGGGAAGGTAGGAGGGAGAGGGATTAGCCTGCTCCCACCTAATGGGTACGATGTAAGGGTATATGGCACACCTCCTGGGTAAGGGGCACAGCTACAACAGGGACCTTCCATAACAAACACAAACATTGTAACCTAATGTAACACAAACATTGTAACCTAAAAAAAAGAAACACAAACATTGTAACCTAAAAAAAAGAAAACCTGCACTAACTTAGCCTCCTTCTCTCTTCAAGATGACTTGCCTGGAGCTGGGAGTGCCTCTCCTAAAACTCTTATCAAGGAATGACTGTGGCAGCCCACAAATCCATTCAGTAAAGATTGATGGAGTTTCTGCTGTGGATACTGACTATGGAGAAAATGGGATTTTTGCCCAACAGGATCAGAACATATTCAAACATGCACAACACACGGCTTGGTATGTTAAATGTACAGAGCCAGGATTCTGCTCCCTGACAGGGAGCTCGGGGTCAGAACAGTTCTGAGGAGGACTAGGCTTTTATTTCTCTGGGCCAAACCTCTCGATGTATAGATGGGTAGGTGGGGAGATTAAAGTCTCGAGAGTGGTAGTTTTTTGGTTCTGTTTTGTTTTGTGAATTCAAACAGCTAGCTGGGGGTGGACTGGGAGCCGTATGATATTCTCCCACTACATCACCCTGCTTCTGAAGTTCTAGTGTCTAAATCAGATAAACACATACACACAGGAAGGTAAAACCAGGGAAAGATTCCTTTCATGTAGCTGCTTGTAGATCCTTGAACTTGTTCAGAGCCATCCTGGGTTGGCTGTCTTTTCATTTTCCTTTCAGTGGTCCCAGACTATGTTTTATTTTTATCTATGCCTGTGTTCTTATCACTTCTATCTCTGACCATTCTCGGATAAGACATATGTGGCCTGCAACGTGCCAGGCACACCTTAGAAACCAGAGGGCCAGTTTGATTGGTAATTGCTGCTGGGAGGAAAGTTATACACACAGCACAGGGCCTTCAGAATGCTGGGGAGTTTGCGGTCCTGTGGTTCCTGATCTTCCATGCAGATACAAATCCACAGGAATGTAACTCAGGCAGTACAGTCTAGGATGAAACAGGCCATCCATTCGTGCTCCCAGGTGCTCATCTGGGCCCCGGGCTGGCTCACCGAGGCACCTGGAGCGCAGTGTCAAGGAAGCAGGACCAAGCACTGCTCGTGTCTCCCAACAATTCCTCTGGGCTTCCAGAATGAAGTCTGCATCCATTTTCTGACGCCTTCTGATCTTCCTTCTGACCTTTCTCAACTTATCTTCTGATCTTTCTCCCTGCTCACTCCTGCTTTGCCAAGAATATGTGCCATGCTTTCCCCACCCAGAGAGTGTGCTTCCGTTTTCTTCTGTCTCCACTAATTGAAATCTCGTGACTTTTTTAAGGTCTGTGAACCATTCAGGTTTAGGTTCAGCTGCACACAAGAGAAGTTCAGCTCTGCTACTTGGATGAGCCAAATAGGGATTAATTGATTGGATGCAACAAGAAATCCAGCAGCATGCAGGCCAGGGCTGGTGTGGAAGCTCAGGGGTTCCATTCAGAAACCAGGCTCTTTCCTTCTTCTTACCCCACCTTCTTTAGTGATAACCATTGTAGCTCTAATAATTTCACAAGTTCCAGGTGGGAGAAAGAGGTAGAGATGGTAGAAGCTGTTCTATGAGAAACCTGCTTATGTCCTGTTGGCCGGAATGGAATCTCTTAGCCACCCCTAGCTGCAAGGGAGTCTGGGAGGTTGTTTAACTTTCTAGCCTCTAAAGGCCAGTTAGAAGAGAGTTGAATGGGTATCTAATGATTTAACCTGTTTTATTTTATTTTATTTTTTTCAATTGCAATGACTTTATTTTAGTGGCTTTCAGTCCCCCCAAAAGGGTCTCTTTAAGACAGGGCTGTCACCCAGTCAACCATCTTCACAGTGGAGTCCTAATTACTTGATTTTGTTTTGTAGATCACAAAGGTTCCTTCAAATAATCTCTTCTTCCATTCCTTCATATCAGCTTACACATTCTTAAGTGTACATCCATTACTCTCTAAACTTTGTATTCAAAGTAGATCACTTCTTCCTCTTCACTGTCATTAATCTTTTCCTTCTCTTCTTATTTCTCTTAGCACAGTCAGGGCATAACATATTATCTTCTAGGCCTGGAGATGGGAAAGCACAGGCTGGTAATAGAAAGAGGGAAATCATCCTCCTGGGAGTGGCAGGCACCCAGGCCTGACCTGCATGAAGCTGTAGGTGAACTCAACCCTCTGTGTCCGCTGGAAGAGCCTTGCCATGGATCACATACCACCTGATGCTAGAAGTTATTGTCAAAAAGGCCTCAGCAGAAGCAGGAATGGACCATGAATTCACAGCCTTAGACTGATCAACTCTTGCAGCAACCCTTCCCATGATGCTCACCAAGCATCATTATGAGCTGACGTTATCCCTTCCACACTCATCTTGGACCTTTCCTGAGTTCTTGCTCTCTTGGTCTCTGCCTTGAGTTTCCTTGAACATGACTGTAATCTGGCCTCCTTTTGTGTTTCAGGAATATCATATTTCTGTCCAGGGGGGGCATGCTTCAGAAGCCTCAGAAAAACTTCTATTTTCTTGCCATCAGTACTCAACTTGAGTTGCTGGCACCAGTTCTGCAAAGTGTCTCAACACACATTATCAATGGAAGGCAAAATGGTTGGAAAGGGAAGAACTGGTTTTTTACATCTAGGTTTTGGGATAGCTTTCAATTGTCTATTAGAGGTAGATGGACTTCATTGTATTTACTGGGATTGTTCAGTTTGACCTCAGAAGTTGAAGAAACAGTTGGTTCCACTTGTTCTTTATTTGAGTCATCTTTAACTGGAACCAATGTCAAAATCACATTTTCTTCATCATCTCTTTCCTCCTCAGAAAAATTCTTCTAGCTGCTACCATGATTTGAGTCTGATATTTTCAGCAACACCTGGGAGAAGGCAAAGGCAGCAATGTTAAGGATAGGTGCAGTTTATTTCTTTTAATCTCGATTTAACCTGCTTTAAATGTTACCTCCTCTTTGAAGCTTTTTTCAAGCAGTTTAACATTCTTTGCTTTAATCTGATACATGCAAACCATTTTTTCTAACATTCAAGTTCAAAAACTCATCCTAGAAAAAGTGCTATATACCTCATCGCTGAATATCACTACCTTCAAAGTTCTCCCCTTGGGAAGCTATACACTGATGACAGAAACTAGTCCACCCTTCAAAGCAGTTTTGGAACTGTCATTGTATTACCCTTGATGTCTTGAATGTTATCAAAATGTCTTCCTTTCCATATTTTCTTTATCTTCGGATAAAGAAAAAAGTGACTGGAGGCCATATCAGGTGAATAGGGAGGGTGTTCCAAAACAGTTATTTGTTTACTGGCTAAAAACTCCTTCACAGACAGTGCTGTGTGAGCTGGTGCACTGTTGTGATGCAAGAGCCATACCTTTCTTGTGCCAGAATTTTCAGTTAAGATTTTCCTAATTATTTCTCTGTTCATGTTTACTTGGTCTGCTGTGCTTCTCACAATTAGCCAACAATTTCACACACAATTCAATGAATTTTTGCAACATTTTCATCAGTTCTGCTTGATACTGGCCACCCTGACTTCTCTTCATCAGGGACACTTTGTTTCTCCCTGCAGAAAAATGTTTAATCCATTTGTACACTGCTGTTTTCTTCATGGCCTTGTCCCCATAAACTTGGACTAACATGTCCCTAATTTTACTACCACTCTTGCCAAGTTTACCAAGAAATTTATAAATGTTTTTTCATTGCTCTAATTCAAGCTCCAACATCCCCATGATGGCACACAAAAACATGCAACAATAATAATGAATGCCACTCGGCAAGACACTGCCACATGTTGACACAAACACAATTGTGAGACATTGATATGCCGAGGTTATGACATCTTTACCAATTTGTTTGCACAGTGCTGCCAACATAAGCACACAGTGGCAAGTTTGCAAGCTTAATTGTCAGGCCTCATATGCATTTATATTTTGCTTTGTGTTATGTATTTGTCTTCTCTTTTCTTCAGGATTATAAGCTTATTGAGGATTCTGGATGCATCCTTGTTTTCTTTGCAGTTTCTTTAGAATTGATTCATGATTTCTGCTTCTATGTGTCCATCCTCCTCCTCTTCCTTTCCTACATGGAGTAGACATTCCATAAGCACGTTTTGACTTAAACTGAGTTGTATTAAATGGGAGAACAATGGTGTCATTGTTGGATTTAGAACTAGGAGACCTGAATTTGAATCCTGATTCAACTGGTTTTGGTAAGTCACATACATGGACCTCAGTTGCTTCATCTGAAAAATTAGGGGATTCACTTAAATAGTCTCCAAGTCTTCTTCACACACTCAAAGATGACTATGAGTGTCACCAATTAACTGACTTATGGCATTCCAAGGAGGGAGAGCCCAGTCAGGCCCAATGAAAGCTGATAACACAGGGACTGAAGGAGTCCAGGATCTTCTCAGTCAATCTCAGTTCAGGAGCCCAAGCCAAGGCCAGAGGAGCAGGAAGGTGAGTGACTAAAAGTAAAAAGGAAACTGGACCAGACCAGCATGGATCAGGAGGCTGAAGATGCCTGGTCAGTCCTGGTGTCAGGAGCTGTCTTGGGAGGTCACATTTCAGGAAGCCGAAACCCTCCAGTCCCAAGATCCTGAAGCCCCCTGAACTTCACTTCCTAATGACAAGAGAAGGGCTCTCATTAAGACTTTTTTTTTTTTTTGAGACAGAGTCTCAAGCTGTCACCCTGAATAGAGTGCCATAGCATCACAGCTCACAGCAACCTCCAATTCCTGGGCTCAAGCGAGTCTCTTGCCTCCACCTTCCAAGTAGCTGGGACTACAGGCGCCCGCCACAACACCCGACCATTTTTTGGTTGCAGCCGTCATTGTTGTTTGGTGGGCCCGGGCTGAATTCGAACCCGCCAGCTCAGGTGTACGTGGCTGGTGCCTTAGCCACTTTTAAGTTTGGGGAAAGTAGAGCCCCACATCTAGCATCATTTGTAAATTGGAATGAGTAACCAATGTGTCTGTCTTATGCTCTTACATGGGACAGGAAGCAAGGCTTAGGGGTCGAACACCCAAGTATGCCCTTGTGTTACTTTGAACAAGTTAGCTGTCTTTTCTGGGCTTTAGATCCCCACCTGTAAAAGATGGGCATTGGCTTTTAAATCTTTAGCACTGGAACAAAAACAGACCAAAAGTTTGAATAGATTCCTTAAGTAGCACAGCAAGCCATCCTCTTGGCAAGAAATTTTTCATGATGTATGGAGTCCTTGAAGCATCTCTGTAGATCCCTGTGGCCTCGGTGTGAAAATGATTATACTAGGTAACCTCTGAGCTCCCTCACAGCTCTCTAACCCTGGGCTTTTCTGTGCTTTTTTTTTTTTTTCTTTTTTTGCATTTCCTTCCTTCCTTCCTTCCTTCCTTCCTTCCTTCCTTTTCTTTTTCTTGAGGCAGATTCTCATTCCATTGCCTGAGCTAGAGTGCCATGGTGTCAGCCTAGCTTATTGCAACTTCAGACTACTGGGTTGATTCAAGTGATCTTCCTGCCTCAAACTCCTAAGGAGCTGGGACTACCAGTACCTGCCATAATGCCCTGCTAATTTTTCTATTTTCTCACTGTTGCTCAGGCTGGTCTTAATTTCCTGAACTGTAAGCAATCCTCCCACCTCGGCCTCCAGAATACTGGGATTATAGGTGTGAGCCACCATGTCCCCACCTGAACATTTTCTATCTACTACAGTTTGACCCCAAGTATCAGCATTTCTTTTAGGGAAGTAATTGACTCAAGAAGGTATCATCATTACCCTTGATCTCAAGCTGACAGGTATCATCTCCAGCCATTGTGTACCTCAGATCATTCCTCATTCTCTTCACTGAAGCTTTAATTTTCTCTTCCCCACCCCAATACAGGGCTTGGTTCCTAGTTATTTTTGTCCTGATCACTCATTTATGAGATGCTACAACAAAATCAGTCATTCCTATCCCTTGTCTCCAGGTTTAGTGAGTCACAGGTAGGCAGTGAAACTGTTGCTGGAAAGAAATCTCTCACCTGGATGGGACTGTTGATTCTATTTAGTGCCTCATCTCAGAGGTGGGAGTTGCTGACTTCACTGTTTTGTTTTTGTGATCTCCTGGGGGAAAGACCTTTTGATGCTGGTTTCACAAGTGACCTGCCAGACCAGTTGCACTAGGATTCTCCTAGTGGTAACACAGCCAAAATTTGTGATTCTTCCTCCTCCTGTTTCAACTTATTGTTAATAATAACAATAATGACATGACACCTGTACTCAGCTATCACTTATAGAATGTCTGCTGGTGCCAGACACAGAGCTAGATGCTCCAAATACATTATCTTTAATCATCATGACTTTAGAAGATGGATAATAATTGTCCTCATTTTGCAGATGATTAAGGCTCATGGAAATGAAGTACTTTGCCCAAAGTTGTCCAGCTCATAAGAAGTAGAGCCTAGATTCAGATCCAAGTCTGTCTGATTTCACTACTCATATTCCACTCACCCATGTCTTTGGGGGGCATTGAAGGTTAGTGACAATTTTAGTAAGTAAAAGCAAAAAGGAAGAAAGAAGGGGAAAAACTATTAATAACTTTAAGACTATTACAACTTAGAAATGAAGTAAGAACAAATTCTAAAGTCAAATTTTATTTCTGAGGAGAAACCACAGATTGACATAGGTACAAACATATTTAAGTGACCTTAGGTAAGTCTTTACAATTCTCTGAGCCTCAGTCTTCTCATCTATAAATGGGAGAATCAAGGCCTATGCACAGCAGCAAGACGTGCATCATTCGCTCACTTGGAAAACACAGTCATCTTCTCAAAGATTTTTCTAAAATAAATGTCAAACTGAGGATGTATAATTAAAATGACTGATTTAGATCTACAAAGTGCTTTGCAATTTACAAAGTTCACTTACATCCATTCTCATTTAATCCTGACAGCCCCTTGAGGAAGGTGTTGTCATAACTAGAACTTGTAGCTAACGACAGATCAATGGATGTTGATTTAACAGCTACTGTGTGCAAGAACAATGGTTCTGGAAACTCAGTGGGGTACAGAAGTAATTAAAATAGGGATTACATATGATTTTTGTGTTGTTTTATTTACATTATTTTCTCCACAATGAATTTGTTATTAGACAAGGTTATCCTCTCTCCCACTCTACCCCTAGAAAAAGACAAGAGGAGAAAAAAATAGTAGGACCATGCCCCTTCAAGGAAATCAAAGACAAGTGGAAAAGACTGATGAGCACAGTGAACCAATATATATGGCAGAGCATGATAAGTTTCATCAAAGTATAAACAGATGGTGCAGTAGGCCTTTAAATGCTCTGCGAATTAGGAACAAATTCTGCCTCACAGAGTGGTTGCCAAAGTTCCACAAAGTGGGCAAAAGCTCTCAAATCTGGTACATCTGTATAGAATTATCATTTCTGCTCGTTTCCAAGTAGAGCTGGGAGCATTGGCCATCTTGTCTTCCTGGGACGGTTAGTTGTGTTGTCTTGTGTCACAAGATTGTCCTCTGAATAGTTTGGGGAGCCCTTGAATCCACATTGGGTATGGAGCACCAGAAGCTACTAAGTTCAGTGCCCTCGTATTGACTTTTGCCCCCATTTTCTTTCTTTGTCTCTTTTTCCCTAACTTCTTGTAGTGTATTATCTTCTTCCTTGCTATAAACCTCTTTAATTCTTCTTTTTTCCAAATTCTATTGGGGTCCCCAAGACCATGCCAAGATTCGACAGTTTGCTAGGAGGACTCCTTTATTACAAGGAAAGGGTACAAAGCAAGATCAACAAAGGGAAAAGGGGGCATGGGACAAAGTCCAACGGAAAGCAGGTCCAAGCTTTCAGGAATCTTCTACTGGAGTCATACAGAACAAGCTTAATTCCTCCAGTGACAACAGGTGTGAACTGTTGTTTATCCTGGAATGCTCTCCTGAGCCTAAGGGCCCAAAGCTTTTTATCCGAGTCAATTACTAGATACCCTCTTTCCGGCATGTACCAAAAAGCAGGTATTCAGCATAAGCCACATTGCACAAACGGTTTAGTGCAGTGAGCCACTCCTATCATTCAGAGGATGGTGGGAACCCTCCCTAAATCTATGTCCCCAAATGCCAATCAGAAGCCAAACCTGTGAGTAACTTCTTTCTAGGAACGTCAGTTTCTGGCCTGCTTGCTCCTCTCGGCACAGTGCACCTCCGTGACCCTTGGTCAAGGCATCGTTACAGCAAAATTATTTTCACTGTGACCCCACAGAGCAGGCTGAGACCAATCTGCAGTACTGGTCTTACTGCCCAGCAGTGGTTCTGTGTTTAGCCATTAAAACAATCCAATCAGCCACAAAGGTCTTTTCTCCTCAGGTTTTTGTACGAACCACGTTCACCTGGTCTGAGATGTCAATTCAGGTATAGCACAGCTCTGTCTGGTAAATTGAAATTGTCCTGAAGGCCTTGAAGGTTGAGGCAGCATATGACAGGCAGGACACACATAAGTGCAACCCCAGAGAGCAGATGTCATACCCCAGGAAACACGCAGTTAATAAGTACTGGGGAACCGAAACAGGACATACATTATTCAGTCAGGGTCCCCAGTGTGACTTCCCATTCGTGGGTGTCCCACCATAGGTCCCGGTTCCATCCAGTTTATTCAGTTCAATCTATGGTTTTAGACGGACCACCACATTGTACAAACAAAATTGGATTGTTTTAACTAGCAATCAGTTACAAATGGTTTGCTTGCTTGTGACACCAGTTCACCTGCCTCCTCAGCGTGGAAAACATCTGTAGGCATTCCGTGTGGGAAGTGCTGGAATGGGGGTCACCCCCTGCTGTCACATAGTCAGTGCCATCAAGTGTGATCATAGGCTCAGCAGTCAGTTACAGTTCAAAGCTTTCCCAGCAACTTGGAAAAGCAGCACAGGGACTTTCCCTTCAGGAGGAGAGAAAAGCTTCCAGAAGCAATTCTGAAAGACAAAGACCATTAAAGCCTTCACAACTCCCCTGAAGCTCCCTGGATGCTGGGGTCTTTGTTTTCTCCCTGTTGTTTTCAAAATCAGCGTGCCACATACTGCAATCATAACTTTACATTTTAAAAATCGTCCCCTGGTGTTCACCTGAAAGAGCTATAAGCAAGAGGATACAAAAGAATATTCATTGAAAAAATATTTTTATATAACTCAACCAGAAAGATACATCATGCTCAGGAACTGGTCAAGGATGGTGCTAAGGATTGGATGTTGGACCCCTCCAAACCTCGTGCTGTAATCCTCAGTGTTGGAGGTGGGGCCTAGTGGGAGGTGTTTGGGACATGGGGCGGGTCCCTCATGAATAGATGAATGCCCTCCCTGGGAGTCGGGAGTCAGTGAGTTCTCACATTGTTAGTTCCCAGGAGAGCTAGTTGTTATAAAGAGCCTGGCCCCTCCCTCCCGTCTCTTGCTTGCTCATCATCATGTGATCGCTGCACACACTGGCCCCCATCACACACTGAAGCCCTAACCACAAGCAGATGGTGGTGCCATGCTTCTTCTACAGTCTACAGAACCATAAACCAAATAAGCCTCTTTTCTTTATAAATGACCCAGCCTCAGGACTAGATGATAGCTTGATTTTCAGCCTGTGTGCCACAACACAGTGGTGTGCCATGACAGTATCTTAGGTGTGCCCCCCAAATGTTTAAAGATCATTAATTCAAAGCACAGTAAGTATATTCTTTTTTTTTACTCTTTTTTTGATCAACATATTTTAAGCGTGCTGTGGAAATTTATAGGTTCAAGTGTGCTGTGAGATAAAAAAAGTTGAAAAACATTGTTTTATAATAACACAAACAGACTAATACAGAAAATTGGTACCAGAAGTGGGGGTGTTGCTATGAAGATACCTAAACATGTGGAAGCAGCTTTGGAAATGGTTAATGGGCAGAGCGTGGGAGAATTTGAGGGCTTTAAAAAAGATGAAGAGATGAGGGAAAGTTTAGAACTTTAAGATTGGGTAAGTGGTTGTGACCAAAAGCTGATAGAAATATAGACAGTCAAGACCAGGCTGATGAAATCTCAGAAGGATATGAGGAACTCACTGGGAACAGGAGAAAAGTCCCCCTTGCTACACCATAACAAAGAACTTGACTGTGTGTATCCACGCTGTAGATCTTTTTGCAAAGCTGAACTTAAGCACGATGACCTTGGGGACCTGGCAGAAGAAATTTATAAGCAGCAACACTTTCAAGCAGTGGTGTGGCTGCTATTTACAGCTTACAATCAGATATGAAAACAAAGGAATAACCTAAAGTCAGAATTTATAATTAAAAGGGAAGAAGAGCACTAAAATGTGGAAATTTTGAAGCCTGGCCATGTGGTAGAGAAGGAAAGAGTATTTTCAGGAGAGGGATGCTAGGGTGCTACAGAGCAATCACTTGCTAGAGAGATTACCACGCATTTAATGGAGTCAGGTGCTAATAGTCAGAACAATGGGGAAAAGGCCCCAAAGGGACTTCAAAATCTTCCATGGCCACTCCTCCCAGCACAGGCCCAGAGGCCTAGGAGGACAGAATGTTTTGGGGGAGTGGGGACAGGCCCAGGGCACAACTGCCCTTTCCACCTCAAGATACCGTTGCCTGCATCCCAGCTGCCCCGGCCCTGGCGCATCTCTGATGGCCCTAGATACTACGTGGGCTGCCACTGTAAAGGGTGCAAGCCATAAACCTTGGTAGCATTAATGTACTTTTAAGTGTGCAGGTGAGCAGAATAACAGTGGACACTTGGCAGGCTTCCACCTAGATTTCAAAAGTTGTATCAAGAAGCCTGGACACCCAGGCAGAAGTCTGCCTCAGGGACAAAGCCCTGCAAAAAGACTCTACTAAGGCAGTGCTGATCAGAAGTGTGGGGTTGTTGCCCTGGCAGAATAATCCTCACTGGGACACTGCCTATAAGAGCTCTGGGAGTAGGGCCACTGCCTCCAGACTCCAGAATTATAGAGCCACTAGCAGTGTGCAATCTCAGCCTGAAAAACCACAGGCATTGGCCTCCAACATGTGAAAGCAGCTGTATGGGCTGCAGCCCTGGGGATGGAGCTGCCTGAGGCTTTGGGAACAGCCCCCCAGCCCCCTTGCACCAGTGTGCCCAGGATGCAGGACGTGAAGTCAAAGACTGTTTTGGAAATTTAAGGTTTAATGTCTGCTCTATTGGGTTTTACATATGAATGAAGCCTATTACCCTTTTTGGGGGGACCTATTTTTCCCTTTTGGAGTAGGAACATTTGTTTACCTGATATCTGTACAATCCTTGTATCTTAGAAGTTAATACTCATTTTTTTTTCTTTTATAGGCTCACTACTATAAGGAACTTGCCTTGAGTCTCAAAAGAGACCTTGGACTTTGGATTTTCTTTTTTGAGACAGAGTCTCACTATGTCACCCAAACTCTTGGGCTTAAACCATTTTCTTGCCTCAGCCTCCCAAGCAGCTGGGACTACAGGTACCCGCCACAATGCCTGGCTATTTTTTTGTTGCAGTTGTCATTGTTTGACTGGCCTGGGTCAGGTTTGAACCCACCAGCCTGGGTGTACATGGCCAGCACCCTAACCACTGAGCTACGGGCACTGCCCTAGACTTTGAACTTTTGAGTTGATGTTAAAACCAGATAAGACTTGGAAGGGGTGATTGTGTTTTTCAATGTGAGAGGAACATGAGCTTTAGGGGTCCAGGGGTGGAATGATATGATTTGGATTTTTAACCCTTCCAAACCTCATGTTGAAATTTGATCTTCAGTGCTGAAAGCAAGGCAGTCCCTGTGACATGTGCCCCTACCTGCAGCTTGCAGCAATGTTTCCAGTGAGAATGCCCGTGGCTTCTGTATCAGACATGAGAGTCTACCAGCATCTTGATTTGAGATGGTTCCATCAGAGCATAGCCCTTTCCTGGGGACATTTGCATGTGATCCAGTTCACATAGTTTAGGGCCCCAGAGGAGTGTTTGGTGTCTACAGTGGTTCTGGAGTCAGAATCCTGCTCCTGGTGCCTGGGCCTGCTTTCAGTTCCGCACAGCTGAAGCAGAGGCTAACCGCCTCATGGCAGATGGTATCAGGTCTCAGCTCACACTCAGGCCAAGGCAATTAGGATCAATGAGTTCAAGATTCCAAAAAGACCAAGGTCATTTCTTTGAAGGCAGAAAAGGTGAGACATGGGAGGGCCCAATGGCTGTGTTCCAAGACCAAGTGACAAGCAAGGTTTTCCTAAGTCCTTTGTGTCACGTCAATTCTCAGAATCCAAGTTGATCCACAGGCAGCTGGAAAATTATCAGCCTGTAAAGATCAAGTTTTACAAGACATAATATGATTTATAGGAGGTCTTTAGTGACGAAAATCTGCTTTATAGAATCCCCAAAGAGTGTTTTATCTGGTGAGTGACTCTCCTTTCATGTCGACTGCCTTTTCCTGGAGGCTTCAATAGGCAAAAAATTGTAGTAAAATCCATCATTGTGAAGACTTGTTCTGTTTGTAATACTCAAAAGAGTTTCAAATCTAATTTACTCACCAGTGGCAAAAAACAAGAAAGTTCTGTCCCACTAATACTATTTTTTCATTCATTTTTTTTTTTTTTGCAGCTTTTCCTAATTGGGATAATCACTCTCTAGCATTTATAAAATTATAAAACCTGTAACACTTGTCATCAATTCTTACCATACATCAAGATGCAATACCCACAAAATACAAAGTCACTAAAAACAACAACAAAACTCTTTTTTTTTTTATTTCAAATTTACTCGAATCCCTCGTTGTAAATTCAGCATTTATAGGATTAATCAAGTAGCTGCCAAGAGGTCTGGGATGGAATGCAAAGAGGGAAGGAAGGGTGTGTGGAAATGGCTGCACCCACCTGATCCCCTTCCTCTCTGGTACATCTAAGTTTTGCTCCTGGGAACTGAGTTTTTGCCTCCCACTTGGAGGAGAGAGCAACATAAATTTTTAACATCTTTGGCCAACGCTCACCTTTTGGAATGGTTGAGCCCATTTTCCTCCCACCTTAGAGGAAAGAAAATAAATCAAAACTCAAGCAGGCTGACCTTCCCTCCGACCCCCTTGCCCCCCTTATTTTAGCAGCACTGGCAAAAGCAGCCAGGGGATCCTGATACCATCTGCCATGAGGTGGTTATCCTCTGCTTCAGCTGTGCCAAACTGAAAGCAAGCCCAGGCACCAGGAGCAGGACTGTGACTCCAGGACCACTGTAGACACCAGACACTCCTCTGGGGCCCTAAGTTGGAGCGACTGTTTTCAAATTCCATATGTAACTTTTAATTCTCTCAGCAGACAGAGAGTCCGCTGGTATTTTATGCCATGCCCGCAGCCACTCTGACACCAAATGTTCATCTCCTTCTCTGCCCCTTCATCCTTCCCTTTCCCCAACAGAACTTTCACCATATTTCGGAGTCTAGAGAGACCCACTGCTGGTACTCTGTGTCAGAGTCCCCATGTCCACTCTGGGTTCAGTGGCTCCCTTAGAGCACCCACGGGGCTCAGCACATCATCATCCCCACAGTATTATAGCGAAAGGACACAAAGCTGAATCAGCAAAGGAAAACCGTATGTGAGGCAAAGTCTAGAGCAGCGGTTCTCAACGCGTGGGTCACAACTCCTTTGGACTGTATTAAAGGTTCGCGGCATTAGGAAGGTTGAGAACCACTGGTCTAGAGGAAGCCAAGTGCAAACTCCAGGAGTTTTCTCCCAGTGGAGTCATGTGGAGACAAGCTTATTTCCTCCGGTGACAAATTGTGGAAACACCTATAAAATGTTATCTTCCAGGGAGGTTCACCTGAGCCTAGAGAAATCTGAGGTTCTTACTGGGTTGGTCACGTAGGTATCTCTGCCCTAGCACGTACTCAAATTCCAGACTTCCAGAAGGAAAACACGTGCTCAGTCCAAAGCACATTACTTGTACAGTTCAGGCCGGTAAGCGACTCTATCATTTAGGGAGTAGTGGGAACCCTCCCCAAATCTGAAGTCATCAGCCCAAGGCCAACCTTAAGAGCAGGTCTCTCTCAGGATAACAGCCTTAGGGGGCGGCACCTGTGGCTCAGCAGGTAGGGCACCAGCCCCATATACCAAGGGTGGCGGGTTCAAACCCTGCTTCCGCCACACTGCAATAAAAAAATAGCCGGGCGTTGTGGCAAGCGCCTGTAGTCCCAGCTACTCGGAAGGCTGAGGCAAAGAGAATCACCTAAGCCCAAGAGCTGGAGGTTGCTGTGAGCTATGATGCCACCACACTCTACCAAGGGCGATAAAGTGCGACTCTGTCTCAAAAAAAAAAAAAAATTAGGGCCACGCCTGTAGCTCAAGTAGTAGGGCACCAGCCCCATATAACAGAGGTAGCAGGTTCAAGCCCGCCCAGGCCAAAAAGATAACAGCCTTAGGCAGATTATGTTAACTTTTCCACACACATACCTAAAAAGGAAGGGAAGAAAATTGGGAAGGGAAGGGAAATTGGGAAGGGAAGGGAAATTGGGTAGACAAGAGAAAAATAATATGAGAAAAGAGTGAGGCAAAAAAGGAAAAAAAGAAAATATGAATGTGAGGATTAAAAAAATGGCAGAGAAAACAAATTTTTACTTTTATTTTATTTTATTTTTTTTAGAGACAGACTCTCACTTTGTCACCCTCAGTACAGTGCTGTGGTGTCACAGCTCACAGCAACCTCCAGCTCTTGGGCTTAGGCAATTCTCTTGCCTCAGCCTCCCAAGCAGCTGGGACTACAGGCGCCCCCCACAACACCCAGCTATTTTTTTGTTGCAGTTTGGCCAGGGCCGGGATTGAACCCGCCACCCTCAGCATATAGGGCTGGCTCCCTACTCACTGAGGCACAAGCGCCCTACCCACTGAGCTACGGGTGCCACTCATGCAAAAGAAATTTCAATGCACCTTCCCTCATTCCCAGGAAGATTATGTCTTTTTCTCTTTCCAAAGAGCTGGCCAGTTAGAACCTGGCCCGGGCCAGCTAAAATAATGACAACTACACCAAAAAATAGCTGGGCATTGTGGCAGGTGCCTATAGTCCCAGCTATTTGGGAGACTGAGGCAAGAGAATGACTTAAACCCAAGAGTTTGAGGTTGATGTGAACTGGGATGCCATAGCACTCTACTGAGGGCGACATAGTGAAACTCTTGTCTCAAATTAAAAAAAAAAGGGGAGGGGTAGCTCCTGTGGCTCATCGAGTAGGGCGCCAGTCCCATATACGAAAGATGGCAGGTTCAAACCGGCCTAGGCTGAACTGCAAAACAGAAAAAATAGCTGGGCGTTGCAGTGAGCACCTATAGTCCCAGCTACTCGGGAGGCTGAGGCAAGAGAATCGCTTAAGCCCAGGAGTTAGAGGTTGCTGTGAGCTGTGTGACGCCTCTACCGAGGGTGATAAAGTGAGACTTTGTCTCTACAAAGAAAAAAAAAGGCTTGGCGCCCGTAATACAATCGTTACGATGCTGGCCACATGCATCAAGGGTGGTGAGTTCGAACCGACCCAGGCCAGCCAAACAACAGTGACAACTGCAACAAAAAAATAGACAGGCGTTGTGGCCAGCACCTGTAGTCCCAGCTGCTTGGGAGGCTGAGGCAAGAGAATGGCGTAAGCCCAAGAGTTTAAAGTTGCTGTGAGCTGTGAGACCACACAGCCCTTTACCGAGGGCGACATAGTGAGACTCTGTCTCAAAAAAAAAAAAAAAAAGAAAACAGATCAGTAGTGGCCAGGGGTGGGGAGGGGATTGCCTTAAGAGAACAAGGGACTCCTTTAGCATAATGGAAATATTCTATGCCATCACTGTGGTGGTGGTTATACTGCTCCAAATTTTCAATTCATTGAATTGTACATTTCAGAAGTGGTGAATTTTATGGTGTACAAATTATAGCTCAATAAATAATTTATCTCTAAAAAGAGAAGATGAGAGAACAGAAACACCCCTTCTCTATCCCTTGCCACATTTCCTATTGTTTGAAATGTAGAAGTGAAGCCAAAGCAGATTCTGACCTTCTTAAAAAAAAAATCTAGATTTATTTTTTTCTTTTATTAAGTCAAAAATCTCTATTTTTATTGAAGTATCATATACATCCAGAATAGTGCATAATTGTAACAGGTTATAAATTGTTTATGGAAATCTCATTTCTGTGATCTAATTAAGACTGGATGGATCTTTTTATAAGGTTTTATTAAAATTAAACCCAATGAATTTCTACAAAGTGAACATATCTGTGTAACTATCACTTAGATCAAGAAAAAAAACTGGCGGTGCCTGTGGCTCAGTGAGTAGGGCACTGGCCCCATATACCGAGGGTGGCGGGTTCGAACCCTGCCCTGGCCAAACTGCAACAAAAAAACCGGACAGGGATTTCCAATGAGCTCCTGGGGAGTGGAGTGGCCGCTGGAAGCAGGGGAACTTCGTTGTGGCGTTGTGGCGGTGAGGCACAGGAAGCCCTGAAGGGTCAAAAGGAATACAAAAGCAAAGGCTATTTTCTTTCTTTCTTTCTTTCTTTTTTTTTTTTTTTTTGAGACAGAGCCTCAAGCTGTCACCCTGGATACAGTGCTGTGGCATCACAGCTCACAGCAACCTCCAATTCCTGGGCTCAAGCGAGTCCCTTGCCTCTGCCTCCCAAGTAGCTGGGACTACAGGTGCCCGCCACAACGCCCGGCCATTTTTTGGTTGCAGCCATCATTGTTGTTTGGTGGGCCCGGGCTGGATTCGAACCTGCCAGCTCAGGTGTACGTGGCTGGCGCCTTAGCCCGCTGAGCCACAGGCGTTGAGCCACAGGCACCGAGCCTCTTTTTTTTTTTTTTCAACCTTCCTTTTTGCCCTCTTTTTTTCTTTTTCTTTTTTGTCTTTTTTTCTTAACGCGCCAACGACTTTGCGCTGGCGCTTTGGGGCGGGTGCCGCCGAGGTGAGGGGGTCTCGCCTTCGCGGGCTGGTAGGTTGATTGTTCCACTACGGAGGGAGGGGATGACGGTGACCTTGTCAAAAAGAGGTTTGTGTCCCAGACAGAATTAGATGAACGGCGCCAGAAGAGGCAAGGAGAATGGGAGACCCGGAGGAGTGTGCAGAGCGGGCTGATGACCCCAGGCCTCTCTGTGACCGGCTGCAGGAACAGAAAGGCCGGGAGCAGCAGGAGTGCGCGGAGAGTTCATATCAAAAACGTGTGAGAGGCTTACGTGAAGATGAGACCCACTTCCCTGATGAGGGTTCTCGGCAGCAGGAACTCACAGAAAAGCAGCGAAGAGAAGAAGAACTGAAGGAACTCACAGAATACAGAAATAATCTCGAGAAGGTTGGGATTGCTTCAGAAAACAAGAAGGACGTGGAAAAGAAAGTGGCTGTGAACCCACAGAAAACAAGAACAAGTTCTCCCAGGCAAAGCTGTTGGCAGGAGCTGTGAAGCATAAGAGCTCAGAGAGTGGCAACAGTGTGAAAAGACTGAAACCAGACCCTGCCCCAGATGACAAGAATCAAGGAGCCTCGCCCTGCAAGTCTCTTGGAAACACTTCCCTGAGTGGCGCCTCCATCCACTGCCCGCCGGCCGCAGTCGGTATTGGCGTCCTCCCAGGCCGGGCAGCCGCTCTGAGTCCAGCTCAGACAGTGAAGGCACCATCAATGCCACTGGGAAGATTGCCTCCTCCATCTTCCGAACCAACACCTTCCTTGAGGCCCCCTAGCTCCTCTGTCCTTACTGAGGGAGCTCCTCCCCAAGGGTGGATCCGACTGTTCTTTATGCCTACAGGCATCACATCTGTCAAAAAAAACTTTGCCTGCTTCCTGTGTACACCGTGACATTTTTAACCCAATCTAAAAATGTGCCAGAATCTACCTGTGGCCCGAATTGTGTTTGGTTTACCTTTCCACCACAGTGCAATGACCAGAACTGCCCCTCTGCCTCCTTTCCTCACTGATGTGACGGAATGAGTGGCAAGACCCAGCAGAAATTCCACTAAAAATGCCCTGGGAGGATAGGGCCCAGTTGGCTTTGCAGAAGGGTTTGGGTTTTATTGCTTTCTGCGTTGGTCTTTTGTTCCTTTCCCAACAGCACAAAGAAGCAAGGGCAGTTATTGGACCGGTATTATTTAAACATTCTCCCGTAGATGAACATGGGGTTTGGTTCTGTTGCATTGTGGAGCGTGTGGGGGAAGGGAACTGACGCACGTAATGAAATGCAGCCCTTCCCTGGAACTAACCAGTCCTTGATGTTGTGTAACTAAGTGAAGATTATAAATTAAAAAATAATAATAATAATTGGATGTTGTGGCGGGCGCCTGTAGTCCCAGCTACTCAGGAGGCTGAGGCAAGAGAATTGCCTAAGCCCAAGAGCTGGAAGTCGCTGTGAGCTGTGACGCCACGGCACTCTACCGAGGGCGATAAAGTGAGACTGTCTCTTAAAAAAAAAAAAAAAAAAAGCAAAAATAATGTACTAGAATCCCCAAACCTCACACTAAGGTTCCCTCCCAATCATTAATCCACATCTCCAAGGGTATGCTCTTCTTGACCTTCATATGAATGGAGTCATATCTCATTCTCTTTTTTCTCTGGCTTCTTGTTCATTACGATGTATGTGAGATTCATCCATGGTGTTGTGCAAGTTTGTTCATTCTTTTTTTTTTTTTTTTTTTTTCTTTTTGAGACAGAGCCTCAAGCTATCACCCTGGATAGAGTGCCATGGCATCACAGCTCACAGCAACCTCCAATTCCTGGGTTCAAGCGAGTCTCCTGCCTCCACCTCCCAAGTAGCTGGGACTACAGGCGCCGGCCACAACGCCCGGCCATTTTTTTTTTTTTTTTTTTTTTTTTTTTTGGTTGCAGCCACCATGGTTGTTTGGCGGGCCCAGGCTGGATTTGAACCCGCCAGCTCAGGTGTACATAGCTGGTGCCTTAGCCCGTTGAGCCACAGGCGCCGAGCCAGTTTGTTCATTCTTATCGTGTGGTATTTTAGGTGAAAAAATAAACTCATTTACCTATTCTGTTGGTGACGGAAATGGAGGTTGTTTCCAGTCTTTGGCAATTACGAAGAGTATTGTCATGAGCATCCTTGTACCTGTCTTTTAGGGAACATACATGTGTAATTCTGTTGAGTACACATCTGGGGGTAGAACTGCTCAGGCCGAGGGCACGTTTATATTAATCCTATGAAATATTGTCAGACATTGCTCCAAAGTAATTGTTCTATTTTACACACTCACGGCAATGTATGAGTTGTATTTGTCCTACATCCTTATTAACATTTACTATTGTCAGTTCTTTTCATTTCAGCCGTCCTTGGGGGGACTATGGCATTGCAGGTGGTTTTAGTTTTCCCCTTCCTGCTGACTATAGAAGCCAAGCACCTTTTTATATGCTTACTTGCCATTTGGATATTGTCTTTTATAAAGAGCTTATTCAGGTCTTTTCCCATTTTTTCTGTTGGGTTGTCTGCTTTTAAAGTAGCAATTTTCCCTAATATTCACTATTGTTGTAGTGATTTTTGTAGTAAACTTTTTCAGGTACAAATCTATGACTTCTTTCTTTCTTTCTTTTTCTTTTTCTTTTTCTTTTTTTCCCACAAAAATGTATTGAAGTCCTTAAGATGAGGAAATGGTAATCCTAGAAGGAACAAAGGAGAGCTGTGAACACCCTGGTTATAAATTCTATTTGGAATACTTTTGTAGGTACATACTGTGTCTCTAGCCTTGTGTTGGGTTCCCGCCTCCAGTGAAGACACAAAGTGGAGAAGGAAGAGCCAGGCAAACAGCTGAGTTAGATCTTAAGAACCAGGAGGAGGAAACTGAGGCCCAGAGGGATAGGTCACACAGCTATCTTTTCACCAAAGCATCCAAAACAGCAATAGAGGCTGGGAACACACTCACAGGAAACCCAAAGAGTTTTTCCCAAGTCCAAACAATCCAGCCCTAATCAATAGAGCCAGGGAACAAGTCTTTGCTATCAAAATTCCAGTCTTCTTTCCTGGAACATCCTATCCCTTCTAACTCAGCTATGATCTCTTTCATGAACCCTTTCTGATCTTTCAGTCCTTTCCCATTATTTCTCTCCTGGGTTGGGTTGCAGCATTTACCCTATCTTTTCTTGGACTATTTGCATACATGTTTTATCTCCTGTACTAAGTGGTAAGTTCCTGGGAAGGCAGGCTTGGCTTGTTTCTTCTTGCTGAGGATAGAGGGAAGGAGACTTATATAAATTAGTTGCACTGTAAAAGTCTACATTTAATATCATTGTCTCCACAGAGAAAGAGTGTCAGGAACTTTCTACAAAGCACGAAGTGTGTTTCAGGAAGCAATTGACAAGCATATTCATATTGAGTTGATAGATACCTTAGTTTTGAAGTAGCTCTACTTTTGAGAATGGGCCCCAAAGTCTTTGTCGATAGGGAAAGAGACCCTAGAATAATGCCCCAGGGTGTGAGAGCTGCTCTGCAGGTCGCTGCTATGCCCAGAGTTGGTGGCTAATCTCTTTCTCATGTCTGCGTCACTTTGTAATCTAGTGTAGTCACAAGAGTTGCTGTGTGGCAGAACTACGGATGAGGAGAGCCTTGGAGCTCTTAAGTTAGGCTGAGATGAAGGAATGAGGATGAATCGAGAGAGTAAGTGTGCCATGGTGTGAGGAGGCCAAGGTCTTCTACCTCCTTCCTCCTTCCTGCTTCTTGCCAAAGGGCTCCTGGTTCCCAGCTGGCAGCCACAGAAGTGTGACAATAGCTGCAAGGGTGTGTGCATCTTTCCTCAGCTTCCCTTGGAGTGTGTCTGAGCTGCCCTGCCCTCCCAGCACACCGGTGACTGCAGAGTGGCGAGGCACAGGGTGTGGGAGAAATGTGTCCTGTCATCACTTGGGCAGGGCTCAGCCTTGGAGCACAGAGGCACTTGGAGTCCCCAGAGCTGTCATGCACCAAGATCCAGGATTTGTATATCATATACCCATTAAGGGAACACTCAGAAGGAATTTCACTGGACTTGGGAGTATGGACAGAATAAAGTCTTTCCTGACAGCCTGTTAAATGGTTCCTGCAACAGACTGGGAGGAGCTGTGGGCTATGTCCTTCCTGACTCCTGATCCTGAGAAGGAAAGGAGGTAAACAAGGAAGGGGAGAGGTGAAAAGGTGTCATGAATTTCTAAATATATATATGTATGTGTATATTAAATATACTATGTATTATATATGCAGTAGAACTTCCATAGTTGACTGCCTCCCTTCATTGACCACCTCCTTAAGTTGACTTCATTTCATACTGGACATTCATCACATGTAGGTGTCCGTACAGGGGCCTAGTCCCTTCTGCTGAACACCTCCATATGTTGGCCAGTTTGTTACAGTACTTGGGAAGACAGCTCAGAGAGGCTCTACTGTATATATATGGAGCTCATTAGGTCCATACAGTCAAACTAATGGAAAGGAAATAGAGAACAAGACAAGCTGAATGACTGGCTGGAAGCAAAATTTGGATTAGAATCTAGATCATGAGATGTAGGAATTGGAAGGGCTCAGGCCTGGGGAATGCAAGCTGTTGATTAGGGCATCACATCAGACACCGTGCGCAGTTGTGCATGTGCTGCCTTATCGCCTGTTGAATTGATGTTACAGCATTTTACAGGTTCTGTCTTTTTTTCTTTTTTTTTAATGAAGAGCCTACTGTATTGGCTGGCGTAGTGCCTGGCACTGGAGGCACAATGAAGACCAAGATCACGGTGGTCCCTGCCCTAGGGCACTTGTCGTGTCAGACAGTCAGGCAGAGAGGCAGTCATGATGCATTGTGTGCTTGTAACAGAGAGCTGTGGGGACCCTGAGGAGAGTCCTAACGCAGACTTGGAAGGGCTGGCTTCCAGGGAGGGCTTCCTGAAGGACTGTTAGGCCCTGGCAGCCAGAGTGTGGGCTGCGAGGATAGAGGTAGGTGGGCAGGAACGATGAGAAATGAGGCTGGAGGCGGGGACAGGCCCAACCTGAGAAGGCCTGGTTAAAATGCTTGCCCTTTGCTTAATAATGAGGTTTAAGGTAGAGGCCACTAGAAGGTTTTAAGAGATGAGATGACAGGATCAGATGTCCCTAGTCTAAAGAAAACTGGCTTTTTTGTGGAGGGTGGGCTGGAGGACACAGGACCAGAAGGAGATGAGGCAGGAACAGCAGCAGGGACCAGGGCAGCAAGAAAAGCAGCCTGAGCTAGGATGGTGCCCAAGGAGGTGGAGAAAACTGGATGAATTCAAGGAGTCAACTTAGGGCCAGGAGGGCGTGGTGACTGATGGGCCATGAGGGGGAGGGACGGGGGGAATCCAGGAGGGTCCCAGGTTTGTGGGCAGTATCATTATTCTACTGTCTGCTCAGTTGTTCAGATGAGAGCTGGAGCTCACAGAAGTCATTTATCCTGCGTCCATCAGCTCATAAAAGGTGGAGCTTAGGCTCAACCCCACCCCTGATTGATACCTTCCTAATTCCACTGATTTCAGTATTCTGTTCATCATTGTCTGGACAGCAGCCGTGAATAGCTTCTGCTAAAGTACACAGTCATGCTTTCTGGAGCTGTGGGTTTCTGGTAGGGGTTAGTATAGATTTATTTTGAATCTTAGCGATTCATTTGGGAGAAATGCTGAGAGCCTCCCCACCCAATCTTCTGGTGCAGAAAGCTCTGCACCGACCCAGCAGGCAGCTTGGGTTAAGGGAAGAAGCGCTCACCTGGGCTAGGAGGCCTGGGGGTCCTGTCCTGCTCCTGCCATGTCATATACCTTCTCCAGGCCTCAGTTTCCCAATCTGAGAATAAGGGAGGGTGGGCCAGATGACCTCCTACAGCCATTTTAGCATCAGCTTCTACATGTCTAGAGGATAGGAAGTATGTTTAAACACGTCCAGGGTATAAGCTAGACACATTCTGGAGGCCATAGAGCCTGATTTCTACGTCTCTCTGGAGTGGCCCCAGCTGTGACCTGTGTTGGGGAAGGCACAGGCCCCAGACCACACTGATTAAATCAGAATGTCTAAAGCTGCAGAAGTAACCTCGAATGCTCCATAGTGATCCCACTGTGTGGTGAGGGCTGAGAATCACTCTCTTGGAGGACCCGGGGAGATCCCACAGGAAAGGAAGGCAGTGGGAAGGATCAGTGGCTTCCACAGAAGAGAAATCAGCCCAGACAAGAGTCAGGCACTCCAGACCAGGGAGGGGAGCTTGGCCGAGAGTTAATCCTGATTCAGTCTCTAAAATGTGTTCCTGGTACCACAGGAAAAAGGAAGCTAAGGGAAATGAAGCAAGAGTTCTAGCCTCCGTCGGCACCTGTGGCTCAAGGAGTAGGGCACCGGCCCCACATACCGGAGGTGGCAGGTTCAAACCCGGCCCCAGCCAAAAACTGCAAAAAAAAAAAGTGTTCTAGCCTCTTTCCCTGTAGCTCTCCTCCTTTGACCCCTGAAAAGCCCCCTCCCCTCTCTGGGCTCCTCTAGCCCTCAGCGTGGGCACTGCCATGCTCACTAGGACCAGGGGGACATGCCTCCCTACAAGTCCTGCAAGAGAAGACAACAGAAAATACTCTGGGTTGTTTGGAGTGCAGTGAGAATATGTGTGGTCAAGATATGAGGAGGAGACTCTGTGAAAGCAGCCCTTCACGCGATAGAAGCCCTCTGCCCTTTCTAATGCCTTAAAGGTCATCAGTGTCTACCAACACCCCTACCACATGCCCACCGGGTGCAGAACCCTCCCCGCCCAAGGGCTGCCAGCCGGAAAGATGCTGACGTTGCTGTTTAGCCTCCCACCAGAGGCAGCACCAGACCTGCAAACACAATCCTGGTGTGGCGCAAGAGGCTGGACCTTCCCAGAAGGCTTCCTGAGGGATGTGGCTCTTGAGCTGAGCAGTGAAGGACTGGTTTGAATCATTCTGGTGGAAAGGGGCGTGTAATGTGTCAGGAGGGAGGAAGTGGTGCCATTTCCCTGTTTCCTGTGGCCCAAAGAAATTATTATCCATTATCTAGTTTGGGGTTGATATGATGCTGTGTGGGATATTCACAGATTGAGATTTTCTTTTGGACCTCCTGACCGTCAAGGGACTAGAGTGGAAAATCATCCTCCTTGTTACAGCAGGAATCAGAGACCCTCATTTGACAAGCACGGTGGTTATTGGGCTTAAGCGATTCTCTTGCCTCAGCCTCCTGACTAGCTAATGGCTAATATCACTATCCATAATCTCCCAGTCTCCCTAGCAACTTGTGAAATAGGTGGAACTTCCTCTGTTTTATAGAGAAGGAGGCTGAGGCTCAGGGAGATTGATTTAATTGGCCCTCATGTTAGATACTTAAGGGAGGGATCCTTATTTTTATGTACTTTACCCACTCCCTGTTTAATCCCAGTTGTTTAGCTGTTACAACCCAGGAATATTAATGACGATTAGGTTTAGTTTGGCAATGGATAATTATGATCATGCCACCTTGGTAAGCTCCTATGATCACTAAACTCTTTTTTTTTTTTTTTTTTTGAGACAGAGCCTCAAGCTGTCACTCTGGATAGAGTGCCGTGGCATCACAGCTCACAGCAACCTCCAATTCCTGGGCTC